>JAABKJ010004483.1:0-24301 GCA_011634705.1 Andricus grossulariae
ACCCAGGTTGCTGATCAATCTCTCTAGCGATCACCCCAAGTGAAGAGCTTCACAAGGTTGTTATGTGAGGTTCCTCAATCGGGCCCATTAGTATCCAAGGTCTTTTCTTTCAGGCGTCATTCACTCTAGTTAATTTAAAATTTAGGCAGCTACCTTCTAAAAAATGGATAAACTTTGCAATTCAAGAGTTCTGCACATGAAGTATAGCCTTACTTTATGTGCTGGAATTTATATACAAAATTTAATTATACCCCTTTTTTGTAGGAACATGAACAAAAATCAACTGTGACTCTCCTGCCTCGTTTCGTCTCTTTCTTTTTCCTTTTATCAAATGCCAGGTCCGGACGTTTCTGGACGTTTCTGCACCTAACGGTCGCCCATCGGAAATCCGTAGACAGCTCCAAAAATAAACGGCGAAAAAATACCAACCGAATAACGCTACGCGGCAGTGATTGATACGCCACGCAATAATACCCGAAGTCCTGGATAAAAAAAAGTTTGGACGAATGGGCAAACGGATGAACGCACTCGAGCACTCTCATTCCTCCTGCAATGGCGTCACCATTCAGGCTTTCGCATACCCACATGACCGCGTTCATTAATGGTTTTGGTTACGATACATCAATCAGACCAAATCAGAGCGAGATTTTCGTTTCATTAAGTTTAAAAATACGCGTGATTCCTCGCTATCGCCGGATTGCGCTACTGACGGTGCAACAAATTTTATCGAATCAAAAGTTTGTGCTTGAAGGGAATTTATTCGCATAGAAAAAACTGAGGGTACGAAACGTTGCAGGTAATCAGCCAAGCAGGGTAAGCGCGAGGTGGGTACTTCAGTGGGTACTACAGTGCGTACTGCGGTGAACTTTCCGTGGTAAATCGCAGATATCTCCTGCGGACTCCGCTAGCGGTAGCACGTTACAGGGCTGCAGTCACGAAAAGGTTACCTCAGTTGGGTGTGATCAGCTGACTATTACCCTGATTGAACGATTACCTGCACCGCTTCCTGCTGCCAGTTTTTTATGTGTGAATCCGGTTTTTCAGGATCAGATTTGACGGAAAAACAGGTGAATATTTAGGTCTTTATTTAATATTTATAATATAATATTATAATATTTAAAAAAAGTCGAATTTTTGGTGGCAAAGACAACCAAACAGTCTTGTTAACTTACTCTTGTTTATGCTCGGGCTTATGCAAAAACCAGAGTAAAAGGTAACAACACGAACCCTGCTAGGTTGTCTCTGCCAGTCGCGTTAAAATTGCACTTTTTAATTTAAAACAAAATTTAAACATTTTTACTAAAAAAATAGCTTTGAGAGAAAAGAAATAATATTTAGAACAAGTATGCACAAACATTAGACCTCAATATTTAACCGTTTGGCCGTGAAATCTGACCCCAGAAACCGGATTCAAATAAATGCCCTTAAGCTAAGCAGTTAAGAAGTTGTTCATAAACTACGTGTTACCACTTTTGGGCACGTTTGCTCCCCCCCCCCCCCCCCAATATTAAAAGCTTTAAATTTTTAAGATCTCAGGTTGAAATATATTATATTTTCAAAAAAAAAGTTGGATTTTCAACCAAAAAATATTTTCTACTAAAAGATGAATTTTCAACCCGAAGAGGTGAATTTTCAAAAATAAACATTTATTTTTAACCAAATAGTTGTATTTACGACTAAATAGTTGAACTTTGAAGAAAAAGAGACGACATTTTAGAATAATAGTTCAGTTCTTAACCAAATATTTAATTTTCAAGCCAAAAAGATAATTTTTTTCGGAAACAGATGAGTTTTCAACAAAAGTTAATTTTCAATTAAGAAAGATGAATTTTCAACAAAGAAAAACTACTTTTTTACAATAAAAGATAACTTTTCTAACATAAGATGAATTTCGAATCCAAAAGGACGAATTTTCAACAAAACGTCTGAATTTTCGACAATAAAAGGTAATTAATAAAATAGTTTAATTTTCAATAAAGTAAATCAATTCTAAATAAAATAGTTTAAGTTTCACCTTACAAAGATGCATTTTCAACCAAATAGTCCAATTTTCAAACAAAAATTATTAGAATTAAACCTAAAATTGTTGCCAACCAAATAGTTGAATTTTCAAGTTAGAAAAACGAATTTTGTAGAAGAAAGTTGAATTTTCGAACCAAAAAGTTGAAGTTTCGAAAAAAAAGTTAATTTTCAACCAACAAAGATTATTTTTCTATCATAAAAGAAGAATTTTCAATCCTAAATAACGAAATTTTAACAAAATAGTTGAATCCTTAATCAAACAGATGAATTTTCAACAAAAAAGAGTGTCTATCAAAAAAGATGAATTTACATGAAAATACATCCATTTTTTCACCAAATAGTTGAGTTTTCCAACCAAAAAGATAAATTTGCCACCAAAAAATACGATTTTTAACACAAAAGGTAATTTATAACCAAGTAGTTGAATTTTAAACTAAACCGATGAATCTTCAGCAAAAAGAAAAATGAATTTTTTATAAAGTAGTTCAACTTTAAAGTAAGCAGTTGATGTTTCAACGAAAAAAGATCAATTCTCATTGAAATATATAATAGTTCATACTTCAATAAAAAATATTTGAATTTGAAATAAAAAACAATTGAATTCAACCAAAGCAGACGAATTTTCAACAAAGTATAGTCGACTCCTCAACCAAAACAGATTAATTTTTTATCCGACGATTGCCTTCTCAAACAAAAAGGATGAATTATCAACCAATAAAATCCATTTTCTATACAAAAAAAAACGAATTTTCAGTAAAGTAGTTCAGTTTTCAACAAAATGCATACAATTTTAACTTAACACGATGAATCTTAAGAAAAAATTGAAATTTCATCAAAAGTGTTCAACAAAAAAAAATCCTTTTTTTTAACCAAGAAGATTAATTTTCTACCAAGAAACACGAATTTTCAACAAAATGCATGAATTTTCATGCTAATAGTTGAATTGTCACCTAAGTAGGATGCATTTTTAACCAAACAGTTTGATTTTTAATTAAAAAAGATGAATTTTTACCCAGAAAGAACTTTTTAACCAAAAAAATAATAATTTTTTAACAAAGTAGTTCAATTTTCAACCACGCAGTTGAATTTTTGACCAAAAAATATGACTTTTAAAAAAATAGTTGCATTTTGAGCAAAATACTGAAATCGAGTATTTTATCAATCTAGGTCTCCTCAATTATATGATATTTATAAAATTTTGTTGCTTCCTGGAGACGCCACCCGAGATAGAACCTTTTATTGTGGCAGTTTCCGAGATAGAACTTATCAGTTGGGCACCTCGACATATTTTCTTTTTCATTGCTCAACTTATTGTAATTTTAAAAAATTACGATGTTTTTCAAAGCTTTGAGTTAAATAAATTCGAGGTGTAGACATCACTTCATTCTCAAGATGAAAGACTGTGGAAAAAATGTAAATATAACAGACCGCAAATAATGTTTCCAGAAACCTATCTGTCATCTTGCCTTTGTAGGCTTCGCCTGGGTGCTACAATATATTTTTAAAATCAAATTGCCATCAAGACTAGAAATAAAAGTAAAAATTTATATGAGAAAAGGCAAATATGCACATTCCTGTGGTCACCTTAGAAATCCGGTGTCTCGATTCCTGAACGACTAATTCGATTGACAAATCTTAATTCAATCTAACTGATTATTTATTTTACTTTTCAGAAGCATGGACGATTTATTATGACTGCACAACATTAGAGATCGTAATTTTGGTAATTTCAGTTTTTATGGAGATTGATCAGGAATTGGTTCATACATATGACGTGTTAATTCAACGCTTAAGCATGTTTTTAGATAAAAATAAACTAAAAAGCTGTCTAATTGTCCTTCAATAAAAGTTACTTTTATTAAAATATAAATTTAGATTTATTTCTGACGAAGGATTCCCATAGAATAACAAACAATCCTGATATTTTTAACCAAGTAGGGGAGATCACCCTGTAGTAAATAATTACTTTACAGTAGATAATCATTAATTTAAAATACTAATGTATGTAAAATAAATAATTTAATATAATTAATAGTTAGGACACTACGCCTGTTAATAAATTAAAATCATTATTAATTATTTTAGCTATATTTGTGCTTTTCATTCTATGAATTCATTAAGGTCTACTTACTTTTTAAAATTCGAAAATAATTAAGATTTCCCAAGGAATTATTAGAAACTATTTTTATTTATTCAGTAAAGACTTGTGCCCCATATTTTAGTTCACAGATAACAGAGATATCTGTTTAAAAATTCCCTAATTTATATACGATTAAAATACTTTTGTATTCTAATTAGTTATATCTTGAAGCATCAATTTTAAACTGGTTAATTTTTCAAATTTTAACACATTATTTCCACTGTTCTAATTATTTTTAAATAATTTAAATTTTAACGCTTAAAATTGTTAAATATTTGAATTTTGAAAAAAGTGAGTTTCACAAATTTTAATTTATGGAAAGTTTTTTAATTCTAAACAGTTTCAGCTCTAAAGCTGAATTGTTTTTTTTTTCAAATTACCTCAACTAGGATTCCGATCAAAACTGTTGTATCTTTTAACGGTTAATCTGGAAATTCATCAAACCTTCAATTCATTTTTAAATCCTCAAACTATCAGACCCATTCAATTTAATTTAGAAAAAAATTGTTTAGTATGGAATTGTTTATTTAACAAAGTTTATTTGGATTTTTGTATTTTACCTTCATTTTTTTAAAGAATTTTTTTCATCGTTAAGTTATTATTTTTATAAACAATTTTTTTCTTCAATAATTGTATTCAGCCGTATTTTGAGCTTTAGTCCCTAAAGTCTTCTATTTTAAAGATTTGGTCCTAATATAGTACCCTACATTCGGTCAATAGTCTACATTTTTTTAAATGCTAATAAATTCTTAAGCCTAACAAAAATAATTCTTGACAATTTCGAATTAAAAGATTTTGGACTTGAATAATTTTTTATCGCGAATTAAAAAAATTTAACTAAATAAATTTGTTTGGTCTAAATTAAAATCGTTGCAAATTGTACTATTTCAAAATTAATGCCTAAACAATTTGAAATTCGAGTATCGAAAGAAGATTACAAATTTAAACTGTTTGTAATGGTAGCTGATACTTCAAATTGGGTCTTTAAATGTTGATAATTTGAAGCCTGAAGCGTTGGAAACGTAATAGTTTGACATTTAAAGCGATTCAAAATGAAAACGTGAAGAATTAAATCATTTTAGATTAAAATTTTCGACCCGGATCAGAAAGTTCAAATTGAAGACATTCAAATTTAGCAATATCAAATTGAGAATCAAAACTGAAATTCCTTATTAAAAACGACACAGAATTTTTGCAGTTTTAAAAATAAATGCAAAATTCAAGTGTAAAATCACCAGAATAAATATATTGACTCATACACTGATGAATGGCTTGATTTTTCGCAATAGCAAAATATTTATGAAAAACTGCTTATTATCATAATTTTTATATATTCGTTGACCCCAATTTTGTACAAGATTTTTGTAGGTTCGAAAAGTCTATTCAAACTTTGACCAATTTTTGTATTGACCCGTGAAAAATAATTTCATATTTAACAGAACACTAAACCTTGAAACCCCCTTTCAAACTGATTAAAAAATTTTTTCCCTTATTGGATATATTTCTGCGGATGAAAATACATTAGGGAAAAATTGTAAAGTCTTAAGGAAACGAAAACAAAAAGACAGCAGGTTTTCACCAAATTCGTTTTGGAAAAATCTTGTAAATACTTAGTTTTACTGATAGAATACGTTAGAATAAATTGACCTGCTTGAGTGATTCAAACTGGAACAACAACACCATATCCTTATTGAAAGTCAGATTCTCGTATTTAAAAATGATATTTTGTACTTATGTCTAAAATATCTGTTTAATACCTCTAAACTGTTTATTGATAGAAATACAGTAGAATAAAGATCAACAAAAGGTGAAAGAGTGTAAAATAGATCAACTCAAAAATGATAATTACCAAATTATGCTGTTTAGCTATTTTTCACTCTTTTATCTTTTATTGATTTTTTTCTTTATTATATTTTTAACAGTATAGGAAATCTTGATCTGCTTAACAGATTTTTTAAAGCTATCTAAAAAATTAATTAAAAAATAATCGGAAAAATGACTACCTATACCTATGAACAAGGCTTTAATAACTTATTTATCATAACCTATTTCTGTAAAAAAAGGGTACCCTTTAGGCGTGAAAGAAGTACCCTATGACCCTATTTTTGATCCCATGAGGACTGTGAGGCCTGGATGTCCCAAAAAAAATAAAATCGAGATTCAAAACAACTAAATTTACAAAGAAAACTAATTTCCTGTTTATAAACAACTTGTCATTATAGTTAGTTAACCAGTTAACAGACTGTGTACTCTAAAATGTATACTGTGGTGTTTGGTATTCGAGCTCGATGAGCTAAAACCGCTGAGCATCAGTTCACTTCAAGGGACAGTAAACTCCCGTTTCAATGGATGACTATTTGCAGTTTGGACAATTTCATTACTGCTATACTGAACTACCGGATAAACAATCTTAAATAAACAAGTAGTGAACAACAATGCTGAAATACGTTAAATCCTAACCATGTACAGTTTCGAATTCAAGTGTGTTTACTCTGCTAAGTATCTAGCGGTAGAGCTCAGAAAAAATAAATACAGATGGTAAATTCATCTACATATATGTTGAGATGCTCAGATCACGCCTATCTTAATTAGAGTAACAATAATAATGGAATCAGCTGTATCGGTGCCAGTTTTACGAAAATTGAGGATACCTAATTTAAGTTATTAGATCATCAATTTCAATCGAACAACTTAGAGAAAATTACCATAGTTATTCTATTCCTAGCATTTTAATTTTTCCATTTAATTCTATATTTTAAAGTTAAGTAAGTGATGCACATTGTCGGAGATTGTCGGTACGACTAGAGCGAGTACTATTAATCACTAAATACTTTAAAACAGAAATTACACGTTCAAAAAGGAGCGAGAAACTTTTTTGAAAAACGTTTCGAAAGCTTATGAAATCCTGCGTCAAATGTCTCCTAATATAGATATTTTTGTTCTCTTAAAGAGAACATACCGTGTGAGAAGTTTTTAAAAAAAGCAACAATTTCTCGAATTCAATTTCAACTTGTGGCATGCCTTTGGAAAGCTGTAGAAAAAATCTGAAATATATACCACACAGGCTTTGAAGTCTTATCTTTAATCCTAGACGATAAATTTTTTTTAAATATTCACGGGTTCACAAGATATGACAACAAATTTCCAAGCATGTCTGCGTCGAGTTTCGGTCGGCGTAGAAGTTTTTATTCATATCTTGGGAACCCATAAATGTTTTTCAAATTTTATCGGCTTGAATTAAAGATAATACTTCAAAGAATATGTGGTATAAATTTTAGATTTTTGCTACAATTTTCCTAGGGCATGAGTCGATTTAGAGTCAAGGTACAAAATTCGAGAAATGTTTGCATTTAAAAAATAAACTTCTCACGTGCTATACTCTCTTTAAAGGGTCAACAATATCTTTGATAGAGGTCATTAGACGAGGAATTTCATAGGCTTTCCAACGGGGTTTTAAAAAAGTTTTTCGCTTATTTTTCGAACAACAAAACCCGTTTCAAATTCTGCATTGATTTTTAATAGTACTCGCGCTAGTCGTACCGACAATTTCCGACTATAGTGTACCAGTAATTTAAAGTAATTTTTTTTATGCAAAAATCGATTTCCGTTTTTGCTTTTACTGTTTTTGGAATCAATATGATAATTTGCATTCATTATGGTTTCCGATTAATCTACGATAATGTGAATTTAACAAGCATTCAAATTGGATACTTCCTGAACTGGAAACTCTCTGTAGACCAGGCCTTTTTAGCGTTTCAACTAGGTAGAGTGTTTTTGTTGTTGTTGCTAAAACGGTTTATTTAGTGGTCCTGATGCAATTTTTGCGCAAATTGATCCTTTCTATTGCATTTTAGAGTAAAATGTCTAGCAGAAAAATTAAACTAACAGCAATTTCGGGAAAACTTTAATAAGTAGAAGCTTCTATCTTCAATAGGTGCTGAGTTATGATCCTTTAAAGTAACCGATTCTTTTTAAGTGGGTAACAAATTCAATTCTGAAATTTGCATGCGTAATTGGGAATCTATTAATTTTACCAAAAAAATGTTCTGCATATTTATTAAAGCAGACGTAATTACTAGTAATTCTAAAAAAATGATCTAGCCCCGATAAGTCATAAGGTGTATTACTCGTGTTCAGTTTTTTCGGAATTTCTCGTTTCTGGATGAAGCAACGTTAATCCCATTCCAGAAAAAGTTTGAGAGCAAGAAATTCTGCATGAAAAAATTAATAATTGTTATTAATAAATTTTAAAGAATTTCTAGATGATTAATTTATAATTTTTTCCTCATTCGCTGTCAAAAACAAATTTTCTGACTGTAGTTTTTATAAAATGTGCACAACATTGATAGTCTCAAGTGTATTATTGAAATAATTCTTCAAACATTGACTTTTTAACGAAAAAATTTTGTATTTATAAAAAATTGCATATGCCTATATGGCATCAAAATGCTTAAATACGGCCGTAAGTACATATTTCAATACAGACAGATTGTTCAGAAAGGAAAGGGTGACAGTTGCATTTTCCAAACTCGTGAACTATGGGAGCTAGATAATTTTTGTTTTAAATCACGAAAAATTTTCCCTCTATGTCTTTTCTTATAGATTTATCAACGTTGCTGCATCCAGAAATGAGCTATTTTCAAAAAACTTAACACGAGTATGTTCCCTTGACAAATGGGTAAAAAAATAGTCAACTTTGAGAGGTCATACCTCATGACCTATCGGGGCTAGATTATTATTTTAGAATTACTGAAAATAATGTTGGCTTCAATTGATATTTAGAACTTTTATTCGTAAAATTAACAGGTTACAAATTACAGATGCAAACTTCGGAATTTGATTTTTCTACCACTTTCCAAAACAAATCCGGTTACTTTGATGGATCATGACTTGTATATTTTTCTCTAAAACGCAGTGGAAAGGGTCAATCTACTATTCTACGCGAAGACGATTTTCGTAATTATTTTTTCAAAAATATTTCCGGGACGCGTGGTAGTCATTTCTAGAAAATTTTAAATTTGTATCAGGACCACTAAATAAACAGTTTTAGAAAAAAAACGCACTCTGCCTATCTAAACAGTGAAATAATACCAAATGTCTGGACTATAGGTAGACCAAAGAGTTTTAAATTGTAATGAATAGGTTTAAAACTCCAATAGAATACTTTGGCCAGAATTTTCTATCGAAATTTCAAACAAGCTCTACTTTCTTTTATTACGTTATCCTGGAAGAAACACCATCTTCTATAAAAATAGCAAGCAAGAGTTTAATGTTAAAGAAAGAAAAGCATGAAATAAAGAAATTGAAGGGAAAGACAGTGCCAGGAACGATCGCATTAAAATTGAACACAGTTGCCGTCTTGAGTATCTTCATATGTCGAATCTTCTAAAATCAAACGATCGTATCAGGATAGTTCGAATTTCGAGTTAAGCTAAATCCCCTTCGTATGCTACAGTCTAGTCTACACCCACCCCTTTCACCCTTTTGCCCCTCACCAATTTTCTTCTTCGTTCTCTTCGTTTCCGCGATTTTAGATAGCGTGCCTGAAACACGTATCCCATGCAATCGTTCGCTGCAATTTCGCCCAGAAGCAGGTACCTACTTACCAACGAGAAAGCGAGTCAGCGATGGAACCAATACGAAAATATGTTTGTTGCAGTAATCCCTTCTATCCAATAGCCAATTTCTTTCACTGTGCTTAACACTACTAGATTCAGTTTATTGGGTAATTTTTCAGATAAAGCTATGAACGAACCTATGAACATCCACACAACATTCTTTATAGCTATTCAAGCCGATGGAATCCCAATAATGAATACAAAAATTCTTCTCATCCTTTTCATCCAACTTCCAAGGGCAAATCAGAAGCTAGGACGTATTTACCAACATTTTTTAATAATTTACATCTTCTTAGTTATTATTTACTACATGATTTATTCAAGAAATCTAAACACATTTTAACTGTTTTATAATGTTTAATATTAAAATAAAAAATAAAAAATAATAAATGGTAATAATAATGAAAATATAATATATTCAAAATTACTTATGAATATTGAATTGTATATTGTGCTATAATTCAGGTCCGTTAAGCTGTTATGACCACCCACTCTAAAGTTAGGCTTCGGAAAGCAGATAAATTTCTATATATATATTGCATGAAACAGTTGACTAATTAGCTTTGATCAACGAAAATCGCCTATGTCCTCTCTGATTGCGACATATAATTTCCAATGTACTTTTCAATGCTGGATACAAATCTGGATTCTATTTGTTGCTATCAGATCTAGTTTAATAGATATTTGAAATTAAAATTTGCAATAAAAAATGTTTTAACCATTTTCTTAAAGGGCGAAAAATGTTTTTCAGCCCTCACCGTAGATCATGTCGTTGCATTTTTTAACGCAGTTTGCGAATATCTTCTTACTTCAGAAATTGAAAAGAAGGCTGCACATTTTTCATGATATCTTGGGAACGGTTAATTCGAATTTTAATTTTTTCCATATTATCATTCTTCACGAAAACATGTTCTTTGAACGAAAAAAACTTTTTTCTGAGTATTGCATCTTAGATATTTTTCAACTTTGAATTTAGTTAGAAACTTTATAATGTCAGCATTTATTTTTATTCAAACTTTCCGACCTATCCATGGTTGCCAGTGTCTCAAACAATTTTCAAGTTTTTAAAGTACTTCATTTTTCTCTTATTTTAGCAACGTCGGAACTTAAATATTCAGACCTGAATGAAAAAAATTTGCAAGCTTCGCAATAAATATTATTACCGTTATTTTCATATAAAAATAAGATTGTTATGAACAAACATATTGACTCATTGAATAGATTGCTAATTACAAAATTAAATAAATTGAATAACATAAAAACAATAAATAGTCAAATATGGTAAAACATGAATCATAAAATAAAAGAATATAGAATGGGATATTAAGACAAATACAATTTATACCAAGCAAAAAAGAGTTTAAAGAGTTTTTTTCCTTTGTATCAGAAAGGACATCATGAAAGCGTATTTGCACAATTTCGTCCTCAGGGTCTTTGAAAAAGATTCTTCTAACAATATTTTTCTTCTTCGTTTGTTTCAACCGTTATTCTGCAAAGCATTCTTGTCTTTAAAGGGTTTTTTCGGAAATGTAAAATTAACGAAATAGTAAATAATTTGCATATTAAATCGCAAATTTACTAAATAAAAATAAGCATTCATATTGTCCTGCTTGTAGTTAGATTGTCATTATCGATGTGACGATTTCCAATGTATAGTATGAATAGATATTTTTATGAATATACAGTATGAATCACTATTTTTTGGTACAAATTCCAGGGCAAGGAGCTATTACTTGCACCGAAATTTCGGTACGAATAGCCGAATTTTTTCGGCACATGTAGAGTGTAGACACTTCATTTATTAAAAGTTAATATTTGATACCTTTCATATTTGAGGGCCCTGAAATTGCTAAATTATTCTTTTGGGTCTTAAAAAACTTTTAATCATATAATTATGTAAAAAAATATTAATTTCAAGAAAATTATTTCTTTAATTTCTTGTAGTCTGTTTTTTAAGTAAAAGAATATTATTTTATTTAAAGAAAACACATTTCAGACATAATTTATTCTTTAGTCTTTTTACAAAATTTCACGTTTTATGTAAAAATTCTTGTATTATTTTTTTAAATAAATGTCTTTTTTCTTTTCATGTTGTAAAATAATCTTTTTGCTAGAAGAATGCATTCAACTTGTATATTTTTCTATTTAAAAAATTTTAAATTATTTATTTTTATGGAAACATACATTAACGCTGTTGGTAACTATGCAAGCTCAATTTTCTTTTATTAGAATTGATAAAGAGCTATTTTCTTTGTGTTTTATAAACATGCACATCCTATAAATCTTATCCGATTGGCTTCATCTTTTGTACAGAATAGTTTTGTACAAAAATGAACAAATTAGGCTACAATGCGTTTTGATTTGCAAAAAGTATTAATCATTAATGCGCGTTATTCTTTAAGATCGAATACATTTTTCTTTCATTTGAAAGTATTTTCATGTTAAATTTTTTGTTTAAAAAATTGGTTCGGTTTCTTAATCACCTATATAAAAAGAAACGATTTCTTTAATTCACGGCAAATATATTTATGGGTGAAGATGCAAATACACACTATTCATACTAAATTATTCAACTGTAATTATTCCCACAAATTAATAATGAAACCTATTCGTGAAAATTGAAATGGTCTCTGCTAAATATTGCAGCTGTATCATAACTAATACCACATCATAACTCTGGAATTATTATTATAAATTTCTGTAATATATCAACTTTACACGACATTGAAAAAAAAAGAATTAATCCGTTAAATAAATCGTGGGTAAAATTAAACAACATCAAAAAAGAAAAAAAATGAAGAAGAAAAATGAGGGGAGGATGAATCTATTTTCGTTGGTATGCAGCCTTTATTTCGATCGTTGCAGTAATTACGATGAGCGAATATTTAAGAAACCACCACGAGAGTCGTTTTAGCTTGAGCTCACCCTCTGAAAAAACACGCAAACTTTTCACCAGCGGTTCTGATTAGAATTTCCAAGGAATTTCATATCAGACCTAACACAAACATTCCGGCGACGATTGTAATAACTTCGTGCGAAATTGCAGTTGAAGGCAAAGAGATATTGGCTGTTATACGTGTAGTTAAAATAACTCACGAAGTCTAAAATTGAAATGCTTCTTTAAATGGGATTATTGTTTACTCTGTGAGAAGATTGTGGATTTTAAGCTTTACCAAGGCTGAACTACTAAAGTGAGCTACTAAGCCAACGTGCATAATTACAATTATTATTATTATTGTTCAACTAAAAAGTAACTTTGAATTTGCGAGATGTAGTGAAAATGAATTCCAATTCAGTGAATTCATTTGTGAAAAACTCCACATTGAAGCTTGTATGTTTTCGCTAAATTAGCGCGTGCTTTTGTTTCTTGATTTTTTGTTCTCTACCACCCAGCTTGATAGTTCATTAGTATACGTCAGTTTGAAATCTTAAAAATTCTGTTTCCACTTGAAGTAGTTGAGATTGGATGGAAATTCTTTAGTATGAATGGGAATATCAGATTTTCATCATGTTAGATCGACGAAACAATCATTTTTATTTGTTTTAGAATCATTTGAAATTAGATTCAGTGTTAGGAAAGTTCCTTAAAAAAGGAACTGATTGTTATAATATATTGCTTAGTGAAAATAGTAAGTTTTTACATTTTCAGTCACTGATTCAAGTAACTTAAATTTCCTTTTTTTTTACGGAAACATATGATACATATCGTCTGGTCCATGGAATATGAAATCAAGTGCAGTTAAGTCAGTATAAAGGGACAAATTTCGGTTATTCCGTATAAAAAATCAGGTTCGAGTTGCTATGTATTTCTATGTTTTTAAAATTCAAGGAAATTTTACATTCTTAAATTGATCATCTTTAAAATTGAAGAGATTTTAGTTAGTAAAACTCACAATTAAAAAATGAGGCGAGTTTTAAGTTTTACAATTCATAATTTGGCAAGTTTTCAATTTTACATTTATACATTTTGTAATTTTTATGTTTTACATTCAAAATTTCGTCAATTTGGAAGATTTATCATGGAAAAATTGACTTTTTATCTTCTACATCATCCAAATTTAAGAATTTTTTATTAAAAGATTGTCAAAATAGAAGAGTTTTTAATTTCTACTCTTTAAAACTGTAGAAATTTGAATTGTGAATCTTTGAAATTGTAAAAAGTTCCTAATGTTTACGAATTTCCAAAAAAAAAATTATGCAAGTTTTGAGTTTTACAATTAAAAATGCTATAATTGTGATACTTCACATTTGGAACTTCTTCAATTTGGAAGATTTCGAATTGCAAACTTGACCTGTGATGTTCAAAATCATCAAAATTTGAGAATTTTCATTTATACGTCTTTAAAATTAGAGAGTTTTTAATTATAGATCTTCAAAATTTAAGAATTTTAAATTGCAAGTCGTGCAAGATAGTTAAGGAATTTTTAATTGTAAATCTTCAAAATTGAACTATTTCAGAAAATAATGTTCCAAATTACATACCTTTAAAACATAAGTATTGAAAATTGAATAGTTTGCAACTCTATATTTTCAAATTTTTTCTTTTTTGATTGTAAATGTTCAAAATGGCAGCAAATTAAATGGTTAATCTTCAAAATTGAAGAGTTTTTAGTATTGACAATTTACAATTAAAAATGTTTGTAATGTTTATGATTTACATTCGAAGTTTCTTCAATTTGGAAGATTTATAATTGAAAACTTGACTTTTGTTTTCCATAATCATCAAAATTTAAGAATTTGGAATTCTGTTTTTTGAATTGTTAATCTTTTTCATGCTCATTTTGCATACAATTATTCATGATAAAATAGATTTCTTTTCGATCTTAATTTTAAAAGAATTTGTATTTAGATAACTCTAAAATTCAAGAGTTTTCAATTGTAACTCTTTAAAAAAGTACAATTTTGAATTGTAAATCTTTAAAATTATAGTCGAGTTTTTAATTTTGACAGATTTACGGTTGAAAATTGTTTTAAGTTTTACAATTAAAAATAATGTAATTGTGATGATTTACATTCGAAATGTCTTAAATTTGAGAGATTTTGAATTAACTTATTTTAAAAATTACAAATGTTTAAATTGTAAATCTTAAAAAAATACTTCGAACTACATCATTTTAGGTTGTACATATTAAAAATGAAAGGATCTTCATTGCAGATCTTCAAGGTATAGCTGATTAAAATCAAAATTAAAATAAAATTCTATGAAAGGTGATATAGCTATTTTAATATTTATTTTAATGTATGACGATTAATCATGTTTGATAGCAATTTAAATTGAAGCATACATGCTAGCTTGATAATTAGGCAATCAAGATATGAAGCGTTTAAAAAGTTCGCGTAACCCTTTTTTCCTAGTTCATAATAACCTGAAATCGTCACACGTTCCTTGCGGAATGAAAATTCAAGTTTTTTAAAAACCCATAAGGTTTTTTTCTATAGGCAAATTTAAAAGAAAAATATGCAACCGTAAATAATGAAAAAATATGCTTTAGGTAGCTTGATATCTTGGCTATAGTAGTGGAAAGAATATTTTTTAATAAAAAATACAAAAAATGGGTTAATTTTAGTTTTTCTAAAGTACTGCATCTGCGTCAAGATATCCGCCACTTCGGGTGATTTTGCGGACCCCTATTATTATTTTATATTGCAATATAATAACTATTAATTGAATTACATAACTACTATTTAAATTACATAGCTCACTTGTAATGAGTTATTTTATGTTAATTTCAAATCTACTTAGAGATTCGTGAAGAAGGTAATAAGCACTTCAAATGGGCACTAAACCGGACATGCGATTTGGATTGTTTTTCCCCTATTTTCTACAAAAGTCATGCAATTTAACGTATGCGCCAAATTACGTGCTTAGAGCTCAAAGATTATAAAATTGTTGAATAATTGACGTTAATGTAAAAGGTGAGATAATCATAGATCGAATTCAATTGCTGTACAAGTAATCATAATTTTCCGAAAGAATCATGTAAATAAATTTGTCATTAAAACGTTGTGAAAAATCTACTGATTTTAAATTTCTTATCAAATACATATTATGCAAGAATTAAGATGATGAACCTATTTCCGCTAGCCTAACTGCTACATTTTTATATAAATGATGGTGTGCCAACTTACCCTCCTCTCCCATATAATAGGTAGCAAGTGGTGGTTTTCAATTTCATAGAAGTGGTTCCTTTTGAATGAAGTGGATTGTTGATTTCACTTGAGTTCCTGGAGTAGCGCGTGTGGTCTCGATTTGTTTATGACCCTAACTTCACCTAACCACATGGCCCCCAAAGACCTATGAAATTCTGAAAGGCGGTTAGCTCGCTAAGCGTGGCCAATGTTTATGACTGACTGAGAAAGATCCAGGAACTTCTCGTTATGATCTCTTTGAGAAAGAAATCCCTTGCGACTTGAAACAGTTCTAAAGGTCTGGTTCTGAGTAGGCGTGAGAAATGAGAATTAGATATTCATTGAGGAAATAGGTTCTCAGTTCGGTGAATAATTTGGCCTTTCATTATTGCTGATGGCTTTTCGCAAAGTTATGAATATTGGATTGTTCTTTGTTCCAAAAATTATTCCATTCCTTTTCATAATTAATTGAAACATTAACAAGTCTTTCCGGATTTATTAGACATAAATTTACATATGCAATGAAATTTGAGATTAGGGCCAGTGTTTAAGATGGCATCTGATAGCAATTTATTCAGAGAATGTTGTAAAATTGTATTTAATGGAACTCTTGTTTTAATACATTTATTTTCTTGTTTGTTTCAGGTAAGTTTCCGTTAATAAGTGTCTCAAAGGTGTCGGTAAAATGGACATTTATATTTAAAATTGAGCAAACTCATGGAGTTTAACAGCATAGTTTAAGTAAAAAAAAGATTGCCAACTATTTATAAAATTTTGTGTATTATGGGAATTTTTTAAAAAGAAATATGATAGCTTCTATAAGTCCGAACGGCTGATAAATTTATAAACAATTTGTTGCCCGCAAAAAGGGAACATTTTGTAATATTGCAATATGAATGAGTTTGGGATTGAACGCTTTTTACAATAGGATCCTTTTTTGATTTCACTGCTATAAAAGCTGAAAGCTTTCATATTACAACGTTACTCTTTATCTGCTTATAGCTTTTTTTTATTACGAATATACAGCTTTTCAGTTTAACTCTTTTATAAAAATTGTAAAATGTTTAAAGAAACGAACAGCCATTTTATATTTAACCGATGATATTATTATTGAAGAGGATAATCTCGACAACATAACTATTTATAGTTATGAAAAACCGTATTCTGGTAATAATAAAATACTATAAAGTGCGATTTTTAAATAACTCTCTTAAGCTTCTCAAAGACAACTTCTGTGATTTTTCTGCAAGAAATATGTTGAAAACTGCAATTTTTTAAATTGAATATTCTAAGACATTCCAAGATCTTTGGGATCATTCTCAATGTTCCATAGTTTTCTAGAACATTGCAGAATGTATAATGGAATATTTTAGAATCTTGTCATACTTGTTTTGTATAATTGTCGACCATATAATAAGAAAAAGGGTAGTTTTTTCTATTATTTTTTTAAAGTTGTTGAAGCTCGGAGAAATTTACAAAAAAAGCTACTAGCAACTAAACATTTTAATTTAATTTTGACAATTTTCACGTTACTTCACTTTGTTGTAATTTACTGTATGAAAGTAGATTTCCATCTGGGTTTAATTTGAGATTATACTCGTCTTGTATGTTTTTTTATTTATGATCGTATGTAAATTGTATTACACATTTTTACTTGACAATGTCCGAGAATATTCAAGAATATTCTAGATCATTCGGTGAATTTCACAAAGATTTAAAATACTTGAGAAACTTCAATTTGGAATTACTATAGAATCTTTTTAAACTTTCTGATTTGCTAAACAGTTTGAAATTTTCGAAAAAATCGTAATCTATGTAAGAAATCAATAAAAGATTTCAGTAAGGTTCAAAAATTAAGTTTTACGGATTGAAGAAAACTGTTTCATGGTTAGGTTCATCTGAATTTTTTCAGCTTTATTTTACATGAGTCAATATTAATCTGAAAATTATAAGTTTTCATTATTTTGTTAACTTTTTCAGTACAGTTCTTCATAGACAAATTATTTTTAAGCAATTTGATCTAATTTTTAAAACCTTTTAAGCTCGCTTTTAAGTAACTTTTTAAACTGAATGTTCTTGAGTACCTACTTGTGAAAAAAATTATTAAGCTAAGATGCACCACAAGTCAAAATTTGTTTTTTAGTGATTAATTTCTTCCATTATATTGAAGATATTTTAATGTCATTTGGATCATTTGAAAAATAAGCCATACAATTCCTCGTAACTTATTAACAAAATTCAACACATTTTTTCCTCATTTTCACATGAGGCGGAATTTGGAATTAGAAACTTGTGATGATTCAAAGATCCATAATCATTAATATTAAATTTTAAAAATTAATATAGTAAATATTTTAATGAATTTTAACGAAATTTAAGAGCAACCTTTAATACTTGTTTTATAAAGATTACAAGAGGTTTAGGGAACGTCATTACTGATTTGCTAGAACTATATTGGAGTCTCTTACATTTTTAACTTCAACGGAAATTAAATTTCAAATTTATGTTTTTAGTAATAAAAGATTTCACAGAAGACTAATAGCACAGAAAAATTAAGAAAATTGGTCTTGTATTCAAGACAAAAAATCAAATCAAAGAGTTCGGCAAACGCCCTCGAGGAAGGGTTTCGTAGGCTACATTAAAAAAATTTACTGGATTGAAGGAAATGCGTTTCTTTGTTTTTTTTTTCTTTGTACTATTCTTTGTACTAAGAAATTGCTTACTTCAGTTAAGTTAATATTGTTTACATGCAAAAGATTCACACATCCATTCAAGAAAATGATTTCTTTGGTGACATTTCTTAAATATAAGCAAATATTTCTTCGCATTAAAAGTGAAAATATTGAGTCAAAGAAATTGTTTCCTAGAAGGTAGAAACCTAGGTTTATTGAATATATTTTAGGCGCCTGAAGAACTCTTTCTTTAGTCAAATGAAATCGTTTCTTTGAAAAGCATAAGTATGTTTTAAAATTAAATAATTCCTATATCATTGGAGCAATTTATTAATTTTTTTTTGAGTCAAGAAAATATTCAATCAAGATAAATGAATTTTCATTAAATTGAAGAAATATTTATTCAGCATAAATGAATATTCATTCAGTTAAACAAATATTTATTGCATTCAAATAACTATCATAATCAACGTAATAAGAAAATTGTTTAAATGTAAAGATAATTCTTTCAATACAAATGTATATTCATTAAATTGAAAAAAATATTGATTGCATGCTGGAAGTTAACATAATCCTTGCAACGGAATAATGACTTAAATTGGAGAAATATTAATTGAAGATAAATGAATATTCATGCAATTAAACAAATATTTATTTCATTCTAACAATTATCATAATCAACACAATGCAAACATTATTTAAATTAAAAAAATATTCTTTTAATATAAATGTATGTTCATCAAACTGGAAAAAATATTTATTCAATGCCAGAAGTCGACATAATCATTGCAATCAAATAGTCACTTGAATGGATTCAGCAAATATTTACTGCAGTCTGATAATTATCATAGTCAAGACAACACAAAATTTATTCAAATGTAAAAAAAGTCTTCTTTTAATATACATGTATATTCATGAAACTGAAAAAAATATTTATTCCATGCCAGAAGTCGACATAATGGTCGCGATGAAATTATTATTTTTATTTAAATTGTTTTTGTATACATCCACGCTCCCTTGAACAATTTCAATTTTCTGAGGAAAAATTGAAAATTTTAAAACCGTAACAGATTTTTTAAATCTAATATAAAATTCTGTTAAAAAGTAGCCTCTTCCAATAAAAAAAATTGTATCCTTTCGAATTCAATAAAAACCTTAGAAGTATCAATTGTACTGCTAATTTAACAAAAATTGAAAACTAAATTCTCCCTATTTCAAGCATGATAAAAATGTTAAAAATGCAATTGGGGAAAAATTAAATACTTTAATTTATTTTATTTATTTTAATTTTGGTCGTTTCAAATTAATAATTTTCAAATGTTATTTAACGTTACAATAAAAATTGTAACGTTAAAAGCGTTTAATTGTGAATATATTAATTGTAAGGTATTTTCACATTAGAAATAGTTTATAAAGTTTCAATCAGACATTTCATTTGCTTAATTATTAAGGCTTTCGTATTGAAAAAGTTCAATTTTGAACGTTAAAATTGGTAAATTGTTTAATTCTGAACAGATTTAGAATCGTATTGTAAAATAATTATTGTACAATTTTTAACACTCGAACTACAGTTCAGTTTAAAAAATCATTAAGTAATTTATATTTACAGTTGATCAACATAAAACGCTTTTTATAAACAATTTTAAATTTCAAACGCTTTTAATTTTCAATTCCTAAAGTGTTTAAAACTGTACTTTTAATTTCTTTCAATTAAAAGTTTACGTTTAAAAATGAAGACATATATAAGAAAAAAATGGTAAGGTAAAAGATTTTAGAATTAAGCCTTGTAAATTGAATGATGTATTAATTGAAACACTTAACAACTGATCTTGACATTTAAAAACCAAAAGTTGAAATTGAACTTATGTTTAATTGAATTATATCATGTGATATGATATTGGTGATATTGCAAGTGCTTTTGTAGATTGTTCTTCTAAACATTTGTAGAATTCTCTGTGAAAAAATAAATTCGCTGTCATTTCTCGGGTTTTCCCGGTCTCAAAAAATTCCCGGTCATTTCCCAATTTTCAGTCCAGCGACCACCCCGTAAATCATAAGTTTACAAAGCTTCATAATAAATTATTGTATAGATAAAATCCAGTAAATTATAGTGTTATTTGACAAAAAAAGTTGTCATAGGATTATCACCTTCGGAACTTAGACACTGGAAAAGTCGTTATACCGAATAATCCAGTGGGCACCATATTTGACGACGTCTTTACGACATCGTTACGACATCTTTACGACAACTTTATGACATCCTGTGTCCATGTCGTTAAGGTGTCCTTACGATATCGTAAAGACATCGTCAGATCGTACGACGTCTTTACGATATTGTAAAGACACCTTAACGACATGGACATAGGATGTCGTAACGTTGTGGTAAAGATGTCGTAACGATGTCATAAAGACGTCGCCAAATTTTGTGCCCACTGGGAACAAATTAAATTACGTTCTACGTCTGCTCTAAGAGTCAGTAAAATACTTAAAATACGAAATTGTGTTGAAAATTTAGAATTTAGGAATTTGACATTGCAATATTTATTATTTTAATTACTTTAAATAATGAACTATTACTAAATATTTTTTTCATCTTGATTTAAAGTGAAACGTTCGAAATTTTTATCTGATATAATCGAAAATTTTTCAGGAGGTTCGACCACAATTTCTTTCTAAATATATTTTTTTGAAAATATTATTATGTTAAATATGCTCTAAATTTTAAGTAACTATTAAAATTATAAAAAAAATAAGGAAGCTCATTTTTCTTTCAGGCTCAAGAGGGTTACAGTCTAAAATGTCAAAGGCATTTTTCGTTAAGAGTTGGATTTTTTTAGTAGTAATTATAATTTTTCTAAAAGCTTTTACCATTAAGAAATTTCTTGTTCTTCTATAAAGTTACTTTCATAAATTAAGGAACATCATTATTGGATTTTATATATAAAAATTATACCGTTCCTATATAGTTATATATACACCACCGACGGAAATTCTGCGCACGACTCTTGTGAGCGCTATTAAAAATCACTGCTGACTTCGAACCACGATATTTCGGTGAAAAACAGAGATAGGGCATCTTTTAAAAAACAGTTGAAAAACTTACGAAATTCCACTTCTAGTTGTACCCAACTCATGTTTTTTGACCTTCTGAAAATAATACAGCTCGTGAGAAGTTTACAAACCAAATTCAAGATTTTCTCAAATTTTCTACCTTAACTTCAACTTTTAGCACGACCTAGGTAAATTTTGTCAAAAAGCTCAAAATTATACGATATCGGGCCTGAAATGTTATCTTTTATTTAAGCCGAGAAAACTTAAAAAATCTTCATGGGTACCCGAGATATGATTAAAAATGTTCAATCGTATCTGAGCTCAATTGTAAGTAATTGTGTCAATTGTGAGTAATTGAACTCAGATACGATTGAACATTTTCAATCATATCTCGGGAACCCATTGTGACGTCTGGATAATGAAATTACATCACTGACCTAATTATCAGAAATGGATTCCTCATTTTTGCTCGACTAAATATTCAGCACAATTACTAATTCAGTGAAACTTATGCTAAGAAATTCAATCGATGCGGGATTGAGGTAAACTGAGAGAGAGAGAGAGAGAGAGAGAGAGAGAGAGAGGGGGGTTAACAAATAAAGATATGAACAATTTTGTTTATTTAATTGAATTGAGAGTTTTTTCCCTTTGAGTTACATGAATTTCAGTTATCTGGTTTACGAGTGAGAGATCACAATTTTACGATAGGCAGCTTAAAGGAAAAGAAAAAGGACGAGTTTGAATTTATGGGATTCTGATATTGATATAATTGGGAAGGGTCGAATCAATTTATCGTAAGGTACTTACTACTTTATTCTGGGTGTCCTAGCTTGTGCGCCCCTTTCTTTGTATGGAGATGTATAAGACAGGTGGCAATCTTCCAGGTCCGGTAACCTTCCTCATCCCGATGGTGGAAACTCAGGTAAGATGTTGACGAATCAGCAGAGCGAATCGAACAAAATTTACCATGGGCCTTAATTGGTAAGAATTATTTCAGACGAAGATTTCGTCTTTAGGATTTCACGCAAAGTTGAACAGGTCTCTGTTGTAGATTCTTCACCAGAACTGAACTTTTCACGTAATCCAATTTTTGTGTAACAGATTCCGTCTCGAAATCGCGGTAAATTGACAATTTAAATTATATATTTACACACAAGAATACAGAGCTACTGAATAATTCAAGAAGACAGAATATTTTAAATATAATCTTGATCGAAACCAACCTTCGGCGGATAAAGGACAAACAAAAGAACTTGACGGATTACAGATCGGACAGAGCCTTCGACGGATAACAGAAAAACGAAGACTGAACTTGATAATTTTTGTAGAGTTTATATATGGAATAGATTCCATGTGAATCCTCAAAATCTATAAGGCTAGCACAATTGATGAGTGGTCATTTTGGGTTTTTCCTTTCTAACATTACGGAATTAGGGGAGACTGAAAAACACGTAAATGATAAGGTTTCAGGGTGAAGCCGCATGTGACGTATACTATTCGTAAAAATCTGATGGAAAAATACCAGGCAGATTTGTATTGATTTGTATTTATAAGTACCGTTACGTCGCAGGACGTAACATCTCCCCTCTTATTAATTTTGAACATGCACATGAAATGGACATGTTCAAAATTTAATTTACTATGAACTAAGCAGAAGACTCACATTTAAAACCATGCTTCTATAAATTTTCACTTGACTTCGGACTATATTTTTCTCTTAAATAGAACTGTGATGGATATGAGTTAATTGAAAAGAATTTGACTGAAACAAAACAAAAAAATATATCAGGGAAATTTAGTGGTAAGAACCTTTTTTCAATTCAGAAATCATAATCTCCAGTGAAAATTCTAATCAGAGAAAAAAAATTGAATGTGTCGAGTACGCAAAGTAGTTCTAGGATAGCTCGCCGTTTTACCCACAATTTCGATAATCGAACGTGACATATCATTCACTGATTCCTTATTTAGTTACATTGAGAAATTTCAATATAAGTCACAATTACAAACGTAGATAAATAGATATTTATTATATTTTTCATTTTTATTTTATTTTTTTTTCTCTCCCTGTTTTTTAACATTGATATATGTTTATAGTTTTATACTGAGATATATATGGAAATGTTATACGTAGATTTCAATACATGATTATAATTCTTATATTCATACATAGAAAAAATGTTATTCGTTGACATTAATATATGATTAGAAGTTTTTTCTTAAACATGTATATCGAAAAGATTATTAATAGACATTAACTATGTATAGATATTAGTACTGATTACATTCGAATTTACGTCACATCGTGACATCTCCCCTCTTTCTTGATTTTGAACATAGGAATGCAATGACTATGGTCCAAATGTGCAACTCAACAACAATCGATATGTCTTCCACAGGATTGTACTGTTGATTAATTTTTTATGATAATTTCTAGTTTGCTAATGAAATAGAAATGCATTTTGCATTCGTTTATCGTTGTTGTAAACCGATTTGCTTGGAACTTTTTTGTTGGAAACATTTTCTTTATGAAAAAAAAGAGAAAATGGTTCCAATAATAAAACTAGAATTGTAAATTGAAACCTTAATGTTTAGGGTGCAGTTGGAAATTATAAGTATGAATAAAATTACTGGTGCGAGAGAAAGAAACACTAAAGATGGTTATTTAAGAA
>JAABKJ010004484.1:0-24301 GCA_011634705.1 Andricus grossulariae
TAAGGACACGTCTATCGTATCCATTTTAGTTTTTATTTTCTCTAAATAGTGCAATTTTATTAATTTCGGGATGATCAGAAGTAGAGTTTATTAAATTGCACTACTTCAACAAAATGAAAATTCAGATGGACCAGACAGAGATGCCCTTACATATTTTGAACCATTCCTAAAAATGTCAGCAAAATATATTTATCGAGAATAATTGCAACATCAAACGTAAATAATTTGTAATTGGCTAAAAATAAGCTTCCAACCAAAAAATTGAATTTTGAATAAAAAAGATTAAACTTCAACCAGAAAACTGTTGCATTTTCAAGAAAATAATTGAACTTTTTAAAAGACAGTTCAGTTCTTAACAAAAAAATGGATTTCAAATCCAAAAGGAAGAACTTCTTGTCCAAATAAACGAATTTTCAACAAAACAGTTTGATTTTTAAGGAAAAGGGATAAGCTTTTCACGAAATAATTGAGTTTTCAACAAAACGGTGGAATTTTTTACCAAATACTGGAATTTTCTAACTATAAAAATGAATTTTGAAACAAAAAATAATAATTTTCAACCAAAAGCAGTTGAATTTTCAACACGAAAAATTGAATCATCAACAAAAAGAAGAATTCTCTACGAAAAATTGAATTTTTTACATTTCAATGAAACAGAAAACGAATTATCAGCAAAATACTTGAATTTTCAAACAAAATAAAAATAAATTTTCAACAAAATAGTTCAACTTTCAACTAAATGTTTTAATTTTCAAAGTACAAAGATGAATTTTGAACCAAAACGCCTAATTTTGAACCAAGAAGATTAATTTTCTACCAAAAAAGACAAAATTTGAACGAAATACATACATTTTCAAATAAATATTTGTATTTTGAACTTAGAAAGATAAATTTCGAGTGAAAAAATACTTCAACAAAATAGATGAATTTTGAACCAAAATTATGAACCTGCAACCAAGAATATAAATTTTTAACAAAGTAGGTTACCTTTCAATAAAAAAAAATACAATTTTTTTGTTATTTTTCAACAAGAAACTATTAATTTACTACCATAAAAGTTATTATTGAACCAAATAGTTGCAATTTAATGAAAAAAGAAGAAAACTCAACCAAAAAGATTATTTTTATACCAATAAAGATGAATCTAAAAAAGATGAAGTTTCCATAAGAAAATGGAAAAGTTACATTTTGGGGTAGAAAATTAACTCAAAATGAAAAAAACAACTAATTTTCCACAAAATAGTTACATTTTCGTAGGTAAATTTTCGATATAAAAAAATCAATTTCCAGTCAAAAATAGAATAGTTAAATTTTCAATCAAAACAATTAATGTTCAATCAAAGAAAAATGAATTTTCAACAAAAAAGATAAATTTTCTGTTTTTTGTAAAATTCTTAACTAAAAGTATAATCATCGGGAGTTCAGAGCTGAAGAATATAAACAAAAATAAAAGGCAAATAAACTACTAACAAAAACATCTCGAATAATTTGAAAATGTCTAAAAAATTATGAGATTCAAAATTAAGTCAAGGATTTTTTCGTAAATAATAAAAAGTCAAGGCAAAAGTCAAAGAAATTGGATTAAAAGCTTCAACCTCCCTATCAAGATGGAACAATATGTTTTTTATTGTGAAAATCCCTGATCGTCCGGCCAGCATACTAACAAGTGCGAGCACGCTCACCTCTATAAGAAAACATCTCATCCTTTTCTCGTCTATACCCTCGTGTATTCTCGTTTTTTTTTCTCTTTTTTTTTTTCTTCGGTGAGATAACATAATTGCTCACGTAGGGCCGAGAAGAAAAAGGAGAAAAAATAAGGACAATGGAAAGGAGTACTGCCTGGTCAGCCAGAATCTAACGACCTATCGGCTAACCCCAATCATTGGATGTTAATTGTTCGCCAGCCGTAGACCTCTACTGGAGGCGAAAAAGAAAATGAAGCAATTGACGACCTAACTATGTAACGTTACCTTTTATAGTGATAAAACTTCCCGAAAGTATTCAAAAATTCGATTCCTTAATAATTTCTAGGATTTCATGGCCGACTTTACCCCGTACCTAAGACGTCGTTATCCCATACCCTAGCCTACCTCACCTGGTATCTCACACGACTTTATCCCGTTCCCCAGCCGACTTTACTTCGTACCCTATCCGACTTTACCCCGTCAACTAGTCAATTTTACACCGTATCCTAACCGACTTCACCCTGTACATTTATCTGACCTACTCCTCTACCCTGACAGACCTTACTTTGGACCCTAGACGAATTTACTACATACCCTAGCCGACTTTATCTAGTACCCTAGCCGACTTTATCCCGTACCACAGCAGATCTTGACTCGTATCCTACACAACTTCATACCGTATTCTAGCCAACTTCACTTCGTACTATACCTGCCTTTACCCCGTTCTTTAGATGATTTTACACCATACGATAGCCAAAATTACCCCATAACCTGGCTGACTTCATCCCTTACATTCGCCGAATTCATCATGCACACTAGCCGAACCTATTTCGCAACCTAGCCAATTGAACCAAATATCCTACTCGACTTTACCCCGTACCCTTGTCGACTTGATCATGTGCCACATCGTACTTTAACCCTTACACGAACCGAAATTTACCCCGGACTCTAGATAACTGCACTCCGTACCGTGGCCGACTTTACCTCGTACCGCCGCCGACTTTACCCCGTATTCTACCTGAAATTACCTCGTAACTAACCCGTTTTTACCCCTTACCCTAGCAGACTTTACCACGTGACCTATCCTACTTTACCCCGTACACGAGCCGACTTTACCTCGTACTCAAGCCAACGTCACCCCGTATATCAGCCGATTTTATCCCGTGCCCGAGCCGACTTTACCCATACCGCAGCCAAACTGACCACATGCGTTTCCCATTAAGCTAATAGAGAGATCGAAAAAGGAAACTTTATTTCAGAAAATATATGCATTATTATGCTAGATGGTACCTATCAAATTTTTAAAGGAATCTGTATTATCATTAGAAAACAACAGACAATTTTTAACGTCTTCTTCAGATTAGATGGAGTTATGAATTAAGAATAATTTTTTGATCAATTATTTTTCTGAAAAAAAAGATCTTCTCCTTTCACTCCGCTGGGATTCGAACCACGAAACTTCTGATTTCCGGTCTGGTGCTTTTCCCATTAAGCTACTAGAAAGATCTAGAGAAGAAACTTTATTTCCAAAAATATACGCATTATTATGCTAGATTGTACATATCAAATTTTGAAAGGAATCTGTATTATCATTAGAAAATAACAGAAGGTTTTTACGACTTCTTCAGATTAGATGGAGTTATGATTTAAAAATTATTTTTCAACTAATTTTGTTTTTGAAAAAAGGATCTTCTCCTTTCACTCTGCTGGGATCCGAACCACAGAGCTTCCGATTTCCGGTCAGGTGCTTTTCCCATTAAGCTACTAGAGAGATCGAGAGAAGAAACTTTATTTAAGAAAATATACGCATTATTATGCTAGATGGTACATACGAAAGTTTTGAAGCAATCTGTATTATCATTAGAGAATAACAGAAAGTTTTTTTGTCTTTTTCAGATTAGATGGAGTTATGAATTAAAAATTATTTTGTAACTAATTTTGTTTTTGAAAAAAGGATCTTCTCCTTTCACTCCGCTGGGATTCGAACCACAGAACTTACCATTTCCGGTCAAGTGCTTTTCCCATTAAGCTACTAGAGAGATCGAGAGAAGATACTTTATTTCAGAAAATATACGCATTATTATGCTAGATGGTACATATCAATTTTTTGAAGAAATCTGTATTATCATTGGAAAATAACAGATAGTTTTTACGACTTTTTCATGTTAGATTCGAACCACAGAACTTCTGATTCTGTGGTTCGAATCCTAGCGAATTGAAAGGAGATCTTTTCTTCAGAAATAAAATTAATTCAAAAATAATTTTTAATTTAAAAAAATTTATTTTCTAATGATAATACAGATTCCTTTAACTCAATTAATTGTCAGTTGAAAAGGTTTAATTTAATTTTTGATTTCATAAACAAAATTACAACAAACAAAATTTTTGACTTTTGAAAAATAACGTTCGTTATAAAATATCCAGATTCATTCAAAAAGACCTGGAATCAATGACGCAACTATTTAGAAATTTTTGTCAGCAGAACTGTAAAAGTTTAAACATTTGTTAAATTTGTGATAAACAAATAAGTGAATGAAAATAATTTCGTGGGGATTAGCAATGTTTGGTCACCTAATTTCTACTAAATTTTTACAACGTATAGACAAAATGAGTTTATGAATTGGATTCATAGAAATTAATTAATAACTTTTTATATATTAAACAAATCATTATTTAATATTGATGGTGAAGTTCGTTAAACGCTTAAGATTCGTCAGATCAATCGGTTATTATTATTTAGGTGCAAACGTTGCTTGCTTTAATAATAATGATTATTATGTTAATGCTAGCAAATAGCCAAAGAACTAATTTGTTGAATAAGTTTATTTAAACAATTATCACACCGTAACGACAGGATAATTTATGGCCGTTTTCAGGAAAAATAGTATTTATTCTCTGACAAATAGCGGGAACGGATAATTGTTTATGAAATTTGTTCTTTATATAACAAATTATTCATTTCCAATAATCCAATTCACAATCCCCTGTTGCCTATACATTGTAAACATTTATTTGAAATTAAGGGACCAAACATTGCTCATCCTCACAAAATTATTTTCATTCACTTGTTTGTTTATAAAAAATTTATTAAATGTTCAAAAATATAAAGTTCTACTAGAAAACATTTCTAAATAGTTGTGTCATTGATTCTAGATCTTTTTGAATGAATCTAAATATTTTATAACGAACGGTATTCTTCGAAAGTCAAAAATTTTTGTTGTTATTTTGTTTATGAAATAAAAAAGTATTAAAAAACTTGTTTAAAAAATCGGATGTAAGCGATTTATGCAGAAATTTATCCGTTTTTATTTATAAAAAAATTTGAACATCCAATAATTTAAGGAATTGTAGACTATACTTATATCTTTCTCTGACAAAAAGAGCAGTTTTTGGGAAACGCGTTTTTTGTTTTTATTTTCTTTCACCAAATTTTTAGATTTTTTTTTTAATTTCTTGAATTTTGAAATGTATCTTAAAACAAGTGAATTCAGACGTCGAAAAGTTAAATCTGTCGATTGGAAACCAAGATACGTTATGTAGCAAACAATTGTCCAAAAACCCAGTGTTTCATATCTCCACCAGTTTTTTGAATTTTCCAAAAATATTTCGTGTGATTTTTCACACCACCAAGCAATCATATATCCTGAATTACAGCAAAATCCCATTCCGACACGAAAATTTTCGTGATAAGATGACGTGGACTCCACCATTTATTTCGTACACACCTGGTGTCCTGGGCCCATAACCTGTACGGGCTGAGTGAATTAGGAGCAAATAATTGGGGAACGATATCTGATAACTGGAATTAGTCCAGACGTCAACACCACTTCCGTCAGATTGATGAGGTCTATTCGATTTTTTTTTCTATCCTTATGTAAAATGATCACCAGGATCCAAAACTGCGCTCACATTTCTGGTAATAGTGCCGTTCTCGAAATATTTGTAATTAATTTTTTGTTTATAAGTGTAATATACAAAAGTCATCATTTAAAATTTTTGAAGTTTCGTTCTTCCTTTTGTTAGAAAAGCTCATGAGAAACAATAGTTTCAGCAATTTTCCGCTCCGACGAATAATGATTGCAAAAAAATCAAATAACGTGTAAAATAAGTGGGAACAAACACAGACAAGAAAAATATTTTATGAATGACAAAAAAGTAACACTCTTTTGAAAGTACGAACCGAAATACACATTTTTGTAATAAACACTGTTCCCCTAAAGTTAATAATTTGCAAGATAACAGAGCTTTTGTTGGAAGTCATTTTATCGCGTTGCAACAAATAGTCATTTTTAATCACGTTTAAATTAAAATTTAGCAATTTCGGGCCAACTCATCATTTCAGTACAACGTCAAAGAATAAGTTCACCAATTTTGACACCTTCATAAGTTTTTCAGAAAGAATTACATTAATCCTAAGCAAATTATTAACTTTAGGGAATCAGTGTTCATTTAAAAAAATGTGCATTACAGTTGGTACTTTCAAAAGACTTTTTTTACGTTCATAAAACATCTTTTTGTTTATTAAGAAAAGTATTTGTTGCCATTTATTTTACATCTTGTTTGATTTTTTGCAATGAATATTCGTGATAGCGAAAAATTCCTGAAACAACTATTGTTTTTTATGAGCTTGTCTAACAAGAGGAAGAAAAAAATTTTAATTTTTGAATTTTCAATGTTACATTTATGAAAAATAATGATTTGTAAATATCTCGAGAACGGCACATTTGCCAGAGATGTTTTTTATGTTTTTCACATCTCATTGTTTTTTTTATCAAAATTCAGAACACACTTGAAGTTCTTTTTGACATATAAAACAAATTGTACAACAGAAACGATGACAAGTTCAAAATGAAATTTGGAATGTAAACCTTGTTTGTGCCCTAAATATTGTTGTGTGTGTATCATCAAAGTTAGGAAAATTTTAATAATCTTGAAAACTTTCCTAGTAAGGCGTTATCATCGTCAGAATAAATGGCAGTGATTTCAGTACGGAATTATCAATAAGTCCTTCAAAATATTCCGATCGCAAAAATGAAGATTGTGACTTTACTGTTTACAATCGTAGTTTTTCTGCTTGATTTTGTTGGTAAGTGTCTGAATATCTAGTTACAATTCTACTTCAAACTTTATCTTTGAAAGCTTCACAGCTAATTGTTTGATATGTTGTAGATTTGTACGATCGTATAAGTTTAAAATTAAATTTCAAAAATATATATTTTACATTTTCCCAGCAAACTTAAGAATTCGTTTTTAAACCTTGAAAGGTCCTTCTAAAGGTTTAAAATTTTATTTCGAAATCTCGAAAAATCTGAATTTAGTTATTCTTTCTTCGAAATCTTTTCCAGGTTTAAATTAAGTTTGGATCGCCTCAAAACTTGTAAATATCTCTTAAACTAACTCAAATTTTCTCCAAATTGATAATGTTTCAATTGTTATTCATGCATCAAAATTCAATAGTTTCACTTTCATATGAAAAGTTTGTTGAATAGAACAACTAAAATTGTTACTTTCAAAGTTTTAAATGAATACTGAAATATTAAGATTCAAGGCATTCTATTTCAAATAATTCAGTTTATAGTTTTTAAGATTTTAATATCTGATTTACAATTGCTTATTTTAAATGAAAATGAAAATATTGCTAAATATTTAAATACTGTCTTCCCTAATTGGAAAATTTCAAATTAAATTGGTTGAGGATGGAATATTTTAGATTGAAGCAATATTTCAACAGGATTTGAAATTGGATAAGACCGTTTCGTTTTACAAATTATTTTTAAATTCAGTAGAAGTGGTATTATTTTTTCAAATTTTAGTTTCTTACAGAAACTTTTATATTACATATCTTACAAAAATTGACAGTTACAAGTCGAAACGTTGATGCGGATTCTAAAAGTATTGTTTTTAAAAATGTATATATTTTTTTGGGTACATTTTTACAATAAACTACCAGTATATAAAACATAATTTTAAGTATAGTTTCGTAATATTTCAACTTTTGTAAAATCGTGTATTTTCTCGTAAAGATTTGTAATTTTCTACAATAATTAAGTAAAATTAAAAGTGTTTTACTGAAGTGAAACACCCAAATTATAAAATGCCGAATTCTGTCATTTTCTGTAATACCTTGTCGATTTTTTTCAACAAAGTAAAAACATATTAATAAAAAGTTACTTAAATTTTTCATCTGTAAAAAATTGTACTTTATTGTTAATTTTTTCACTTTCCTATAAGAAAATACAAGAAATAATTAACTATTTGTTTTTAACTTTATTTTGTTATTAAATTTTCTACATTTTTTTAAAACTAAGTACATGTTTTAACGAAAAATTAAATTGTAAAATGAAGCTGAATTATTCTTATGAAGAAAGCATGGGTATTAAGAAAGCCTGTTTTTGTCATATCGTTTGATAAAACTACAGACCTAATTTTGAAAACTGGGTCGATTCAAAGTGTGTTGGTCGTTTTTAATTATATTTTTTCAGATATCTCCGAAGGTATTGAGTTGATGGAAAAAATCTTGATATGAAACTGTAGATCTTGAAAATGATAATACTTTGAGTCAGAACACATTTTTCCTAAAATCACCAGTTTTCGAGAAAAATGAGGAAGATCAGTATTTTGTTTCTTACTTTAGGTCTTGTTTTCGACATGAGCAAGGTTTCAGTAGCTAATCACGAAATTCACGCATTCAATTTATTTTGTAAAACAGAAACTTTATGGACAGTATCATGATTGGCGTTCAACATTATACAAAAGATCACCTTATTGACAGCCATTCTTTGCATGATATGCATAATAAATGAACACAAGATTTATGTACATTACTTTTTCATGATGTTTCAGTTTGTTTCGACTGGACGGGTGTCAGGATACAGAATGCTACAGAAGTAGAAATAGTAAATCTTAGAACGAATCGGTATGATAAAGCCACAATTCCTATGACTCTTCTAATAATAAAAGAGGGCATTTTCGGATGGACAGACAAGAAGGATATAGCTCATGCACTATATGACGGTAGAGAGGGCAGCCCCACTTTCGGCAAGCCGGTTGAAAAAATTATAGGAAAGGCAAATGAGATATATGAACTTAGATATGCTTATATTCTGGAATTTGTAGGTCAAAGAGTACCAAAGCACCTTCGAGCGAGACGCAGACTACTGCCAAGGGTTGGCAGCATTCTTTCTGGATAATGAAACGGAAGCATACAAAACTAAATTGGTCCTGTCATCTTACTTCAAATGAAAAATTATATTTTGTAATGAAAAAAGTATAGTAATCGGTACACTAGTTAGCCACCTTATTGATCAGAAATAAAACTACTAGTAAATATTGCAGGATCAAGCGCAAACGAATTCTCTAGCATATGTGACAATCGACGTTGGTACCGTGTAGTGCGTTTGAATGTCAGAGTAAAACCAGTAATGCTGAATGAGTCAGGAATTTGAACGAAAAGCTGTCATGGTTAGGACTGTCTGCTTGTTAAAAATTATAATTTTTTGAAGAGCAGATCTTTTACTAATCAATGGATCAAGTGTGATTCTATCATCCTGCAGTTCTTTGGGTTACATGTAAGAATGCCGATGTCGTCAGCAAATAAACTAATATTCATGTTTTTTAATTTGAGTATATCACTTATATGTATAATATACAAACAATATTAACAATATTCAAATTATTATGTATGAGTCTCATTATTCGAAAATCGCTAATACAGCTTTAATCAAGATTGTTATTTTGATAGAGCTATCTTTAGCTCTTCTGAAATTTCAAAACGTGCATTACACTATTAACAAGTTTTTAAGTTTATTTATTATGCTATCTATAGGAATGTTCACATTATTTGAATTATCTTGATCATTTAGATAATTTTTTTTACCTTTTATTTCTGAACTGTACAATTGCTTATCAGCACTATCTGCTGCAGATGGTGCTTCGTTATTATTTTCCTCTACCGCTGTTTGTTTGTTTGTTGGCATTCTGAGATTATCTTGAAATCGGTTAGGTATTATTCTTCTTATTCCTCTGCTGGTTTCGAATATAGTGAATACTTCAGATTTCATATAGTTTGAACTATGCTCTCCTCCACAGTTTGCAAATTTAATATCAGCTGCAGAGTCCTTATCACAGTTTTTGGCTGAATGCTTGCAAGAAAATTTAACGCACTTAGGTTTACTAGCACATTTTTCAGCGTGCCTAAAACTTTGATTCGTGACATACTCGACATTCAAGGACTTTACTTTTCTGACAGCCGCAATAATAATTTTGCTCTATTACAACATGAATTCGCAATAGACGCAGACAGAATGAGAAGGTGGTTCCAAGAAGACGTAAATGTCATTTTTGATAGGGAATATCGCGATGCCACTAATCTTCTTGCGCGTTTGGGTATTACGTGGAAAATGCTAGCTCTTCTTCCACCACATAGGCATCAACTAACAACAGAATATGGGAACGAATCGCACCTAGTGACAAAGTCTAAGTGGATCGTTGAGGCTAGGAACGGACACATCAAATCGATTTTCAAAATATTCCAGCATGAAGTAGAGATACACCATGTTCCTGGCCTGGATGATTTTTTTGGGATAGCTGGGGCTTTAATTAACAAATACCATCCTCTAATTATGATGGAAGTAGCTGATGCCGGAATGGTCAATAAATTGCTTGCGAAATATAAGGAACCGAATGTTGTACCAGCACTGGTTGAGGCAGAAAACCTGATGACAAGGAACGCCCGACGATGGGTTCAATTACATGCGGGCCAGAATTTATAAGAATCAGAATTTTTTTTGATTTCGAAACGAGTATAAGCATCAACTCTCGATTGCTTATAGACCGAACGGTGATAATGACATAGACGATGATATGGCTGACGATGATCAACTAACTCCTATAGAAGGATACTATTGTACATGTCCATCAGGTGCTCGAACGGTTAGAACTTGTGCACATATATGCAGTGTAATATGGTTCTTTGAATATGCTCGCCATCAGGAAAGAATTCGTTATTCATCACAAAAACTCCTTCAGACCATTAATGACGCAGGAAATCGTTTACAAGCAAGAGATATTCAGTTACGGGAAGTTGTTGACGTCTAGTTGCGTATCTCAACTTCATTGGCTAGATATTGGCAACATTTTGGTCATTTCTTAGGCTTATTTTTTGGATATTAAATAAGGCTTGTTGATGTCTCGCCTTGATTCGCCAGATATTGCCTAATTCCACATCGGGTCTTCCCTTCACTGGCTAGAATCGACAACATCCTGGGCATGTCTTGCCATTACTTCATGGATACCGTCTAAGTCCTGCAGATATCCTGCGTTCATTAACTAGATAATAACTAAATCTCTCTACTCTTGCCAGGCTCCAAGTGATCATTGTTTACTATGTGAAGTGATGCTCGAAATTGCCACACTGTGGGAGGACCTGCGCGATGTTTCCAGGAATTTTTCTTTTCGAAATATTGTGTTTCTCACAGAACTCAATTATGTATAATTCCACATTTCAATTTACATTTTTCACTTGTCCTTTTTTTTGTTGTCACAGTTACGTCTGGTTTGAGAACTCATTTAAAGTAAGTTTCGATATATGACATGAATTTAAGAACAAAAACAATTACATGTTGAAAATAAAATCTGAAATGTGGTTCTGTTGGTTCGGATCCCACCTTGAGCTGTAGGTCTCCCCATCATTTTCTTTGCTGCAACCCAGTTTGTGGATGATAAGGTTGACAACTAGGCATTGTTTAACATATTAAATTAAGCATACTGCTGTTATCAGATCACTTTGTTTAATTACAAAAATGTGTCTGTGACTGACGATATATACCGGGACTGGCCCGTGTAGATTATTCTTTATAACTCTGACCATTTTATATATTTTTTTTATCGGATGTCAACCCACATATCTTTTTTACGTGTGTGAAATTTATGATTAATGATTCGACTGATTTCAGTATTTTCACACAATTTTCGCACCAAATTCATAGATTTTAAATATACTCGTAGGCATTATATTTGTGATGCAGCGTCAAACAAATTTTTGTTTATTTGAAATATAATTTCAGTTCACGTCAAAATAAAACTTTTTAAAATCAGTCAATATGAAAAGAACGCGGAAATAATATCGTCAGTAGACAGCAAATAATCGTAGCAAGTGATACGTGCACAGTAACACCTGTGTTTGCTTTAAATTCATTTTTGTGTATCTATCATCAAAGTAAGGTCATTTATAATAATGTCGGAAAGCTTCCTAGTGAAGCTTAGTAATCGCTGTCGGTGACTTTTGTTTGCATTCGTCATTCAGGGTTTCGAAATACATCGATAGCAAACATGAAGATTCTTACTGGAACTCTACTGCTTATAATCTTAGATTGTCTGCTTGATTTTGTTGGTAAGTGCAAGAATATATATATAATTATATAATATGGAAAGTATGGGAAATATATTCTGGTTGAAATGTATTTTCATTTGTGCACAGGCCTTTCAAAATTGAAGGTCAAAGCATCGGCAAATGTAATTTGGTTATTGTGAATTCTCTTTTGTTAAAGATTATTCGGCTTTAACGAATAGATTCTCATCACGTATCGCGTGCTTCGTACTCGATTTTGTCAGAAATGTGAACTCTTCTACATTATGTTCAACACATTTATATCAAATGTATATTGCATTCATTTATGTACCTCGGCCTGTGATTGATATTCAGATATTGCAATATAAAGTACAAAAGTTATTTATCATGACTACTTTTATATTTGTTTTTCATCTTACATCCAATTTTATTCTCAGCTACCCTGAGTAATGTATCATTTCAGTTTATTTATATTACCGCAATTCATAATATGCATTGGTAATTAGGCATACGTATTTTTATTTTCTTGTTTCTATAATTGAAAAAAGTGCGCATCCCATAAAAAAACAATTTTTTAATTAAAACGTTTAGTGCAACTTGTGTCGTTTTTCCATAAATTTGATTCCTTCATTTTTGATGTTTTTTCTTATGTTTTAAACTAAAAAAAAATAACACAACACAAGAGATTTTGAAGGATAAAACTTGAGCTGCGAACAGCAATCAAATCCAGATCTAAGACTACCTTTCCAGAATGACAAAGGTGACTTGAAAAGCTACAATTGCTCAGCATATGTCGGGGTTACGGGCACCTCTGCTCAACAGCTAAATAAATACAAATATTGCGCATCTGACTGGTGGTGTGCTTGTATTTTGATAGAAGTACATACTTTTTGAGGTGTTATCAACGTAAATAGAAGATCTGTGCATTAGCTGCGATCAAATTAAGTAAAGTATGTAAAAATTAACGCACTTGTAATTTGTCAATATTTGAAACTGCGATAAATCGAAGTAACTAGTCTCAAACAGGTGAGTGTCATTGATATATCTACATTATTTTCATTGTGATTCAAGATGTTACATCGATTTATCTGTAAGTTATGAAACATCACATTTTCTTGATGCATTGATAATGTTCGTGAATTCCAGTTGTGAGCACATTTTTTTCATTTGAAGCGTCTGGTTGACTTAAAAACTGTCAAATATTATCATTTATGCCAAAATAACATATTCCATTACCATCCTAAAGTATTTTGTTTAATATTTTAGTTGACTCATTTTAGCCGCGAGAACCCTAAAGAAGTCAACGGAATCAGCCCCAATAGATTTTGATACGCTGATTCGTGCCATCAAAGATTTTTCAGTAGAAAAAAGCCACCGAAGGCCTTTAAAATTATTAAACCTTAAAATTCTCAGAACTAGGTGCATTTTCCTTAAACTATTCTCATTTCCAGCGAATTTTCGAAGAGTGCCCACGATAGGTTAAGATTTTAGTTTTTTGCCAAAATGAACGATTTCACAAAATTGATCGTAAAATTGGTCTACTTGACGGAATCAATGTACTTTATTCAGAAAAAAGTTAGCTAAGGCATCTAGCTTTTCAATGATATCCATATATCAGCCTAATATGGCCTCGAAAGAAAATTATGGGTCAAAAACCAAACTATGCCCAAAACCGGAGACTCTCCCTTACACATATCGAAGAACAGTCCTGAACCTCGGAGAATGAAAGTTTGTGAACTCTCTCAAGCGAAAGGTCATACTCGTGGACACTAGAGGAAAATCTAGCTTGGAATTCTTTCTTAGATCCGAAGGCTCAGATTGTACGATAAAAGAATCAGCTGCGATCAATGGTGGTTATCCGATACTTCAACCTTGTACGGATTAGAAGATTTGAGGTCCAAATAATCATCGCATCGCATCCAATGGAATAGTGATTGCTCAAATCACAGTTGACGGAGTAGAAGCAGATGGAGTCTGCCTTTCTGCAGTACTTGACAGCATACAAGCAACAGATGTCTCAACTGACGGAACCTTTACGGAATTACCTCATACATATTACAAGAAATCACGCGATCAACTTGCATTTACAGAAAACGAAGCAACACCATTTATGAGCATGAAAATTGAAAAATCGAATACTAACTCAACTTTAAAATAAATATCCCCCTACTTCGAAATTGAATTCAATTCATCAAAGTAATGGAATCAAAGCAGAATTATTTACTTCCTTATATTATTTTTTGAAGTTTAGTTAAGACATTGAAGAAATGATCAGATACCTGTCAAATCAGCTCATTGAATTTGTGAAGATCAAAACAAGGAAAGAACGCTAATAACGTTTTTGAAAATCAAATCAGACGAGCAGGCTTAACTAAAAGGATGATGTGGATGATCTCCAACAAAAATTGCATCCATTTAATGATACTATTTCTAGAAATTACGAGGAATTGTGTTGTACATACCTTATAAATATGGAAATTATAGAAACACCGGAAAGTAAACCGTTTGTTTTCATTAAACTGGGAACTTGAGACTTTGTCAAACAATAATCTTTTTCAGAATTTTACAGTGTGAATAGTGTCTCTGACTTTTGGGATCCTCAAGAATACCAGTACCAATAAGTTTCTGAAGTTTGAGGCTCTGTTTGATTTTTCAGATATAGGACTAATTTTTGCAACAACAAAATTCAAGTATTCGAGAGCCTAAGGAGAGCGAGAAAAGAGAAAAAGAAAGTTCAGAATGAATTACTCTTCTCAAAATATTCATTTTTTTACAGTGGTCATTTGTGTGTGTTTACCTTTCAATTCATTTTGTTTACCTCTCATTATTTTTTTTGTCAAATTTACGTCTCAATTTAGAGCACACTTGAAGTTATTTTTCACATATGAAACAAATTTGAACACGGAAACAATGACAAGTTAAAAATGAAATTTAGAATGTCAACCTTATCTGTGCCGTAAATTTTGTTGTGTATGTATCATCAAAGTTAGTAAAATTTTCATAATCTTGAAAACTTTCCCAGTAAAACTTTACGCCTTATGCTCGTCAGTATAAATGGCAGTGTATTTAGTACGAATTTATCAATAAGTTTTTCAAAATATTTCGATCGCAAAAATGAAGATTATTACTTCACTGCTCACAATCGTAATTTTTCTGCTTGATTTTGTTGGTAAGTTTCTGAATATATCATTACAATTCTACTTTGAACTTTATCTTCGAAAGCTTCACAGCTAATTGTTTGATATGTTGTAGATTTGTACGAACGTATAAGTTTGAAATTTTATTTTGAAATCATTAAAAATCTAAATTTAGTTTTTCATTCTTCCAAATCTTTTTCAGTTCTAAATTGGGTTTGGATCGTTTCAAAACTTGTAAATGTCTCGTGAACTAACTCAAATTTTGTCCAAATTTAACATTTTTAAATTGTTATTTATGAATAAAAATTCAATAATTTCACTTATATATTAAAAACTTGTTAAATGTAACAATTATATTGTTTATAATTGTTTAGATTTCATTATTTGATTTATAATTGCTTATTTCAAATAAAAAATGAAATATTGCTAAATATTCAAAAAAATGTATTCCTTGATTGAAAAACTTCAAATTAAATTGGTTAAAAATGTAATATTCTAGATTGAAACAATATTTCAATAGGATTTGGAATTGAATGAGAGCGTCTAGTTTCTCAGATTTTTTCAAATTATTGTTTCTCGTTTGTAAAAATGTATATTGTCTTGTTTAAATTTTTACATTTCTACAATGTCAAACACTGAAAAATGAAATTGAATTATTCTTATCAAGAAAAGTGGGTTATCAAGAAGGCCTGTATTTGTCATATCGTTTGGTCAAACTACAGACCACATTATGAAAAGTGGGTCGATCAAAGTGCGTTAGTGGTTTTCAATTATATTTTTTCAGATACCTCCGAAGGTATTGAGTTTCTGGCAAAAAGCTTGATATGAATCTGTAGATCTTGAAAAATATAATATTTTGAGTTATAACACATTTCTTTCAAAATCATCAGTTTGCGAGAAAAATTAGGAAGATCGGTATTTTATGTCTTGCTTTAGGTCTTGTTTTCGACTTGAGCAAGCTTTAAGTTGCCACTCCTGAAATTCACGCATTCAATTTATTATGTAAAATAGAAATTTTATGGACAGTATTATGATTCACGTCCAAGAGTCTACAAAAGATCACCTTATTGACAACCATCCTTTGCATAATATGCATAATGAATAAACACAAGATTTATCTACATTAGAAACTTTTTCATGATGTTTCAGTTTGTTTCGACTGGACGGGTGTCAGGATAGAGAATGCTGCAGAAGAAGAAATAGTAAATCTTCGAACAAATCGCTATGATAAAGCCACAGTTCCTATGACTCTTCTAATAATGAAACAGGGCATCTTCGGATGGACAGACAAGAAGGATATAGCTCATGCACTTTATGACGGTAGAGAGGGCAGCCCCACTTTCGGCAAGCCGGTTGAAAAAATTCTAGGAAAGGCAGATGAGATATATGAACTTAGATATGATTATATTCTAGAATTTGTAGGCCAAAGAGTACCAAAGCACCTTCGAGCGAGACGCAGTCTACTGCCAAGGGTTGGCTGCATTTTACCTGGATAATAAAACGGAAGCATCAAACATTATATTGGCCCTGTCATCCTACTTCAGATGAAAAATGATATTTTGTAATAAAGAAAGTAGGGTAATCGGTACGCTAGTTAGCCACGTTATTAATCAGAAATAAAATTACTAGTAAATATTGCAGGATCAAGCGCAAACAAATTCCTTAGCATATGTGTCAAGTTACGTTGGTACGGTGTAGTGCGTTGAAATGCCAGAGTGAATAAAACCAGTGATGCTGAATGAGTGAGGAATTTAAATGAAAAGCAGTTAAGGTTAGGAGTGTCTGCTAGTTGAAAATTATCATTTGTTAGAGAGCAGATATTTTATCAAGCAATGAATAAAGTGTGATTCTATGATCCTATAGCTCTTAAGGTTACATGTAAAAATGCCGATGTCATCAGGGAATAAACTAATATTTATGTGTTTCAATTTGAGTATATCATTTATATATACATATAGTATGCGAACAATATCAACAATATTGAAGTTATTGTGCATAGGTATCATTATTCGAGAATTTCTAATACACCTTCAATCAAGATTGTTATTTTGCTTCTATTGCTGAACTATACAATTGCTTATCAGCACTATCTGCTGCAGACGGTGTTTGGTTATTATTTTCCTTTACTGGTGTTGGTTTGTTTGTTGGCATTCTGAGATTATCTTGAAATCGATGAGGTATTATTCTTCTTATTCCTCTGCTGGTTTCGAATTTAGTGAATACTTAAAATTTCCTATAGCTTGAGTTATGCTTTCCGCCACAGTTTGCACATTTAATATCAGCTGCAGAGTCCTTATCACAGTTTTTGGCTGAATATTTGCCAGAAAATTTAGCGCTCTTAGGTTTACTAGCACAGCTATTAGCGTGCCCAAAACTTTGTCATTTATAGCATTGTAGTACATGACTGTCACTTTGGAATTTCTTTCAGCGAATTATACAGTAGCACAATCTCCGCTCTTCAACAATGTTTTTTATCAGTGTTTCTAGCTTGAAATCAACAATCAAGATTGCTATCCGTTCTTTCAGATTTCATTCCAAGATTATTTTCTATAATCGTAACTTGCTTTACATTCAACACTCTTAGTTTCTTATTTTGCATATCAGTTTTACTTTCATCTGTAGTAATATTGTTTGAGATGTCTTTTACAAACCACGGCACTTATTCAAACCTGCATTAATAGTTGCACATGATGGTTACATTCTCGACATTCAAGGACCATACTGTTCTGACAGCTGCAATAATAATGTTGCTATATTACAACATGAATTCCCAATAGATGCAGGGAGAATGAGACGGTGGTTCCTAGAAGACGATATTGTCATTGTTGATAGGGGATACCACGCTGCAACTAATCTTCTTGCACGTTTGGGTATTACGTGGCAAATGCTAACTCTTCTTCCAACACATCAGCATCAACTTAAAACAGAAGATGCTAGCGAATCGCATCTAGAGACAAAGTCGAGGTGGATCGTTGAGGCTAGGAACGGACACATCAAATCGATTTTCAAATTATTTCAGCAAGTGGTACAGATACACCACGTTCCTAACCTAGGTGATTTTTGTCGGATAGCTGGAGCTATGATTAACAGATACCATGTTGGTAATTTCTTGAGCTTATTTGTTGAATATTGAATAAGTCTTGCTCATGTCTTGTCATGATTCGCCAGAGATTGCCTAATTCCACCTCGAGTCTTGCCTTCATTGGCTATTATCGACAACATCCTGGTCACGTGTTGCCATTACTTCATGGATATCGTCTAAGTTCTGCACATATCTTGCATTCATTGGCTAGATAATAACTAAATTTCGTTCATTTCTGGCCTCCGTTGGCTAGATATTGACAATATCCTGTGTGTAACTCTGAAAGTTTTTCTATGTACTTTTACTAAAGTTCTGATGGTTCGGATTCCACCTTAAAATGTGGGTCTCTTCATCATTTTTTTTCTGAAACCAGTTTGTGTATCGTGGGGTGAACAGCCAGGTATTGTTCAATAAATCAAATTATGCATAATGATCCTCTCAGAACACTTGATTTAATTTCGAAAAATGTGTCCGTGACTGTCGATATATAGCGGGACAATTAATGGGCTGTAATCACCTTAAGCCTGAGAGAAATATGAACTTTCTCATTTTTTATACTTTTGTTATCGGATGTCAAACCACATCTCTTCTTACGGGTACCAAATTAATGATTAATGATTTGAATAATTTCAGCATTTTCACTGAATTTTTGCACCAAATTTATTACATTCAAATATAGGTATTATATCTGTAATGCTGCGTCAAAAAACTTTTGTTTATTTGAAACATAATTTATGTTTACCTTAAAATAAAATTTGTTTAAATCAAAGATGAAAGATTCTTATGAATATTCTTTATTTTCTCTTTTTTACGTTTTTCGTCGATATGGAAAGAAGGCGGAAATCATCTTATCAGTAGACAGTACATAATCATAGTACGTGCTACATGCACAATGACATATGTGTTTGCTTCACATTTTTTATGTGTCTATCATCAAAGTTAAATATATTTGAATGATGCTGGAAATTTTTCTCGTTAACCTTAGTAATCGCAGTCAGTGTTTTTTGTATGCATTTTTCAGTCAGGTTTTCGAAATTCTCCAATTGCAAAAATTAAGGTTCAGATAAAATATTATTCAAATGGGTCAAGGTCATTCTTGGAGTAGCTTTTGACGAGGAATTCAATGGTGACCTTTATTTTGATCTTGACCGTTATGTTCACCTTGGTCAATCGAAAATTTGAGCTGAAAAGTCCATGTCAAGGTCAAACGACGTACAGCAGCATGACTCGACTGGCATGCATTTTTGAAGAAAATAGCCAAAGCAAGAGTTGTAGCATTTTCGGCCCCCGATTGATGGGTGAACTAGACCTTGACTTTGACCAGGTCCTTCACCAGGACATTCTCTTGCTAAATGCATGACAGTCAAGTCATCCTGCTGTACGTTGTTTGACCTTGCCATGGCCTTCCCTGGTCAAATTTTCGATTGGTCAAGGTCATATCTGCACGTATACTTTTCCGCTCTATCAGTTCCTGGGGTTAAAAAATAGCGGTTCCTATTCGAAAACATCCATTTCACATTGAAATGACCACAAAGGTCAAGCTCAAGATCAAAATAAAGGTCACCATTTCATTCAATTTCTTTTTCCTTTCCTCTTCCATCTACCGCGCTTTGGGCTAGCACATGTCATTGTCGCGATCATCGGAAAGTGTTCTGAGTCTATCACGTGGCCCGCTTCCATTATAACCATCAGCTTTCTTATTCTTTGTTCTGCCAGAATGTAATCTATTACGGTATTCCCTATGGGGTCATTCACCGAATATCAGCAATCAATATATCAGCATCGGCACATTATATTCACAAAAAGCATGCAGCAAAAGAGAGAAATAATTCATAAAATAAGTCTAGACCTCCAGGTACAGCATAAGTTCTCAATAGAGAACTAAAATAATATGTACATTTTCATAACAATTTTTTTTTTAATTTAAGAAAGAATTTGGGTGCCCCTTTAAAAGTCGGGCCCGGACTGCAGCCTTTACAGCGACCGCCTTAATATGACGATCTTCTATGTGACTTTTTGCGATAAAAACGTTCGAACTTAAAACGCCGAGGAAATATTAGAGGACCTTTAAACATTTCTAAGGCAAAAAAATAAGGCGGACCAAAATCAGCGATTTCTACAAAGAAGGATAATGGATCGAAACCAACAAATTTTACCCAAAGAAAAAAGTCAAGAATTATCCAAAAGATTTCAAAGGACAAAACTTGAGTCGAGAACAAGAATCAAGTACAGATCGCAGACCAACTCTCCGGAATGAAAAGGTTAACTTGAAAAGCTACAATCGCTCAGAATATGTGACGTGCCGCGAAAAAAGAGATCTGCAAACTTGAAATTGATATCGAGCAGCAAAGTAACGCGTGAATCGCTTATTTCGACGCGTGCGGACGGCCCGAGATATCCAGCTCCATCAATTTCTACACATCTTTCTTTTTTTTGTTTTTGTGACTTTAAAGCTCGTCGGACTCTCTGAACGCAGAACCTAAGATCCCTTTCCTCGTAGCACGTCACATATGTACACATATCGAAGAACTGTCCCGAGCTAAGCCGAAAGGATGTTTGTGAACTCTGTCAAGCGACAGGTCATACTCGTGGATACTGCAGAAAATTCAAGCTTCGAATACTTTTGTAGATCCGGAAGGCTCAGATTGTACGAAGAAAGAATCAGCTGCGATTAATGGTGACTATCCAATCTTCAACCTTGTTTGGAATTGGAGATTTGAGGTCCAAATAATCATCGCATCGCATCCAATGGAATAGTGATTGATCAAATCACAGTTGACGGAGTAGCAGCAGATGGAGTCTGCCTTTGTGCAGTACCTGACAAAACATAATCGACAGATGTCTTTATAGGCAGACACTTTACGGAACCGCCTTATATGAATTACAGGAACCCGAGCGATTAATTTATTCCGGCTGAACGGACCTGCAAGAAAAAGTAATTGAAGTCCCAAGTGCGCTGCGCGAAGCATGACTTACGATCATTTCTTCGAAATGTGCATTTTTGATGAAGCAGGTTTTTTATCTTGGCTGCGAAATCTCTGTTGAAGAAATTCAATGAAGATAGGCTTTGGGAACACCTGCCTAATTATTTTAAAAAGCTAATCATGGTTTTTCATTGTCGCAGAGATGCTTCAATTTGCCACCCTGTGAGAAGACCTGCTGGATTTTGCCAGGCTGCTACTTTTCATTTTTCACTGTAGGGAGTTATGCCCAAAATTTTGACTCTGTTCGAGAACCTGTCTACTCTTGCCAGGCTGCAAACTATCACTGTTCACTATGTGACGTGATGCCCGAAATTATCAACCTGTGGGGAGACCTGCGCGATGTTTCCAGGAATTTTTATGTTTGAAATATTGTGTTTCTCACAGAACTCAATTATGTATGATTCCACATTTCAATTTACATTTTTCACCTGTCATCGTTTTATTTGTCACAGTTACGTCTGGTTTTAGAGCTTATTCAAAGTGAGTTTCGATATATGACATGAATTTGAGAACGGAAAAAATGGCATGTTGAAAATAAAATCTGAAATGTGGAATCCGAATATTTATGTATAATAATATAATATCATAATAGCAGTCAGGTGCTTGAGTTTACGTTAGATGTCCAGGGTTCAATACCTGAGCCGGTGCCTCTGGAAATTTTTCTGTGTACTTTTACTAAGGTTCTGTTGGCTCGGATCCCACCTTAAGCTGTAGGTCTCCCCATCATTTTCTTTGCTGCAACCCAGTTTCTGTATGGTAAGATTGACAACCAGGCATTGTCCGACATATGAAATTAGGCATACTGCTCTTATCAGATCACTTGATTTAATCACAAAAATGTGTCAGTGACTCTAACCATTTTTTATATTTTTTATATCGGATGTTAAACCACACATTTTTTCGGGTATAAAATGTATGATTAATGATTCGAATAGTTTCAGCATTTCCACTCAATTTTTGCACCAAATGCATCGATTTCAAATATACTCATAGGCATTATATCTGTCGTACACCGTCAAAAAAATTTTTGTTTATTTCAAACATAATTTCAGTTTACTTCAAAATAAAATTTGTTTAAATCAGTCAATATGAAAAGAACGCGGAAATAACCTTGTTAGTTGACAGCAAATAATCATAGCAAGTGCTACGTGCACGGTAACACATGAGTTTGTTTCAAATTCATTTTTGTGTGTCTATCATCAAAGTTAGGTAAATTTGAATAATGCTGGAAATCTTTCTAGTAAAGCTTAGTAATCGCTTTCGGTGACTTTTATTTGTATTTGTCAGTCAAAGTTTCGAAATACTTCGATAGCAAACATGAAGGTTCTTACTGGAACTCTACTGCTTATAATCTTAGATTTTCTGCTTAATTTTGCTGGTAAGTGCCAGAATATATATATAATTGTATAATATGGAAAGTATAAGAAATATTTCTGGTTGAAATGTATTTCCATTTGTGCACAGACTTTTTAAACTTAAAGGTCAAAGCATCGGCAAATGTAATTTATGATTGTGAATTTCCTTTTGTTAAAGCTCATTCGGCTTTAACGAATAGATTCTCATCACGTATCACGTGCTTCGCACTCGCTTTTGTCAAAAATGTGAACTTTTCTACAGTATGTTCAACACATTTATATCAAATGTATTGTAACTGCCGGAATTTGGACAAGTTAACTTTTAAACAATTATTAAATTGTTCAAATAAATTTTAATTATATTTTGGGTTACGCATGGAGAAAGAATAAGGTTTCTATGCGAGTAACAGGTTTTTATTCATAAAGCCTACGCTGAGCTATATTTACATATGATCCCTGCCTCTGATCTAAACTTATGTCTATTTTTCAATTCAATAAATCCATAAATGCTTTCTACTTTATCTTATAATGACGATGTACATTCTTTAAAACTAATTCTTTGCTTTCTGCAATGTCTTGTTTCCGTTAAATATTCAAAAAAAGAGCTTAAATGATCAATCCCATAAGCTGGGAGCTAATTCTAATTTCTTTTTGGTTTTTCTTCTATCTTTTCTTTTTATTCTTTGGAATCGACTCAACTTCTAGTAGTGGGCTCTCGGCCAAAACATATAATTCTATAATTTTTAATAAATGGGCTCTCGGCCAAAACACATCGTTCTATAATTTTTAATAAATGGGCTCTCGGCCAAAACACATTATTCTATTATCCCTTATTTGCACACAGGCTTTCTAAAACTCGAAGAATATTTTATAGGTGTCTGCTATGGCATGACCCTTTTAGAAGATTATACAATTAAGGTAGCAAAGACTAATTATGTCAAGCCTCTACAAACTAAATTTGAATATAATGCACAAGGATAATCGTCCTAATGATAGTTAATTATAGGGTTTTATGGTTGAGATGTCAACCTGATGCAGAGTGGTCCCTTGGACTCTTCTTTTACGCTCGCTCGCTAAAGTCTAACCTGAGTTGAGTCGCTCTCGAACTACAGGTGCGCGTCTACCTGCTTAAGGCACGAACAGGGTAGGTATAGAAACAAACACAGAGTTCTATATCTGGATTTATCCAGATCCTTTAAGAGACTCGCTCTTCGAAAATTTTATTAAGGGCTTTGAAAAGACACTTTTATATCGTGAGATATTTTCTGAGTCCTTGCCTTCAGGCTTAGCTGCTTTGTTAACAAGGTACGGGTGTTTTTGGGGTCCCGCCTGCTTATAAGTAGCTAAGAGGCTGATCAAAAGGTTGTAAAATTTTCAAGTTAACGTACTTGACCAGGGTACACGACGGAACGTGTTCTGTTCTTTCGATTAGACTTTTCAAATTTCTTGAGATCATATCTCACTTTATGCAAAAGGCACTTTGCCAAATAAAATCTTTTTAAATCTTTGATTCTAAGTCTTTTCAGAGACGTATTTTTCTCCGTGAATTTTCTGAATCGAAATAGTCAAAATAAAATCGCCCAAGTATTCGCTTGTAAGAATTCCCTTAGAAAAGAAGGCTGAGGTAGCTGAATGGCACTTGCTATATTTCTCAGAGGTAGTACTCTTTTGAACTGGATAGGAAGATTGCCTCTCGTCCACTCCTAGAGC
>JAABKJ010004485.1:0-16261 GCA_011634705.1 Andricus grossulariae
GTATTTTTTTCATCTGTTTAGTTTACATTAAATGCTTGGTACCGAATAATGAGAGTTCGAATTTCCGTAGGGAGTCCTCTTATTGGGACTTATATTTTATTTACGTCCGTCACTTATGTTTGTTCACCATTTTTGTTTATATTCTGTCACGACGAACGAGTGAGAGGGCCGATCACCAACGCATGGCATCGCAAATGCCACCAGAAATCACCACCAAAGGGCTGGGGACAATGGAACCCTAGAAACAGTCATCTTGGCTGTATGGATGAGAACAATGGCTGCCTGGTAACTTCAACGACTATAATCAATAAGGAAGTCAAGTCACTATGTCAATCGTAATTCACATATGACAAGGCGGAGTGAGAAAAAGGAGTTCACCAAACCACACTGTCTCTTTCTGGCCTAGCGAGTAGGTGTCCGTGTCCAGTAGAAACAGAAGTGAGTATACGAGAGAGCTGTCCTTTTCGGACCTATCGGGTTAACCAATAACCAGCATCAGAATGAAAAAGTGAGAGAGAATGCGAGAGTCAAGTCGCAACGACACTGCAGGCATCCCATACTAAGAAAGAGTGAAAGGGGAGGTCTCACCGCAACGTTGTTATCGTCCAAAGCAGAGTCATAAAAGTCGCACTTCTCAGAGATAGAGATAGAAGCAGCAAAGTATCACTCTGTCCTTTTTCAATACATGAACTCAAGGGCCTGTTCTCAACGAGTACCGCCGGCACTCCGGTGGGGCGAGAATGCATCTTAAGGGCTAAAATGGGAAAAACTCCCTCTTGAGGTTACTTCAATTACCAAGCCGAAGCTTTATAATCTTAAATATGCCCAAAGTGTCAAGATCGGATTATCCCCTAATTATGTTTCTCTATTCTGTCGCTAGGACGATTGACGTGATTTCCAGCGACCATATTGTAATTGGAGTTTCAGCGGGTTCACGTCTAGTGCATAAGCGTTTGGCGCGAGAAAGCTTCACTGGCAGTGGTCAGCTGGGTCGGAAAAGATGGACGCACCTTCCGGGAGGATCGACGCTGCGTATAGGCCTGTCACTCTCGTTCTTCACCTGGGCACCTTCAGCCGTAGCAACAGTTTGCTTTTAGAAATGGAAATTTATTTTAAGTAACACTTTAAGTCTGCCGTTAGTTGGCTATGAAGCCTAGAATTGATTTCGCGAAGGCACAATACGTGTCAGGATGTAAGGTACGGTGATTTTTCTTTTCGGTGAATCAGGTTGGCGACATTTCAACCATAATATCGAAATTGTGTAAATGTTGAGATCTCGCCAAAGTGATGGGCCCTCAAAAGTGCTCTTAGTGCGGTTTTCTATGTTCTTTTTCATGACGATGTTACAGTACTAATTCCTTGCAAAATGAAGGTTATGAGCCCTTTCTTCCGCTAACTCTGAATAGGTCCGCATGGTCGACATTTTGATTGTTGTAATTAATTGAAGTTTTGGGTCGACCATGTATGTTAAAATGGTGAGATTGGGGTTAGATCAGGATCAACGTTTATGGTTTTATTGACACCAACATCGTCAATTCATTCTTTCTGAAATTTTCTTCCAATATTGATGACAATATGATAAACTTAGAGTTAGAACGATTTGTGCTCATATCTGCGGTTGAATAAATAGAGCATTACTTGATTTCTTTTCTGCTCATGCTCCCATTGTTGAATCTCTCGAGATAAAATGTCATTTCACTAAGCTTCGTAAATGCTTTGTGTCTGTTTAATTGTTATAATAAATTATCAATTTTATCATTAGTTTCAAAATGTGGCCTCAATTTTATTTTGTAGTATGTCGAACCTTCCCTTCCTCCCTGATTTAGAGTATCGAAAGTGGAAAAGATCTTGTGAATTTCAGTACATTTTTTTTAAATTGTCATTAGCTAGAGAATCGTAAGGAATTTGAATTTCAGTTAATCGCTGACGCCCCAGATTTTCGTTCGAACACATTTTTTCCCCTCTCCTTATTTCAGGCTATCAGGGCAATAAAACGTATTCGTATTGGTGTGCAAAAGTAAAGTAAAATAAACCATAGTCACGGGTGAGATTTTAAGAGACCAAATTATCCACCCTAATAAAGCCTAAACGGTATATAACTTTTCCAGCTAAACGAGTTATTTCGCTTAACCGTAAAAGATTATATAAATTGTGATATCAGTTCTAGCAAATATAGAATGTACATTTTGTCCCTGAAACTGACTCTAGTGAAATGTAAATATCTGGCGAGGAGAAGCTGAACGCCTACAATTCAAGAGATAACGAATATGGAATACGTATTTCATATAATCTGATGAAGCACTTGAACATTCGTCGGTTAGATTGTTGATGAAATCTACATTATTACATTAATTAGTCGTTCTTCTAATTCGAAAATATGAAGATTGTTCCTACTCTCGTGTTATCCTTGGCGGTTACCCTCCATTCTATTGGTGAATATAATAATGAAATATATTCATAATTTCAAGTAGATTCTTGAGCATTCCACAAATTACAATTGGATTAACTATCTCATTTTCTGAAATATTTACAAGGTGTCTACCCGATGAATTGTTAATTTTTCCTTTTGAATTAAAAACAGTTCAGAACAGAATTCTGGTAAAGAATTATGATTCTGGACCTTAGTAACGTTTTTTTTTTTAAATTCTCTTCTCCTAAAGTAGGATCAAAATTAGTTTTCAAGTTTTCCTTTGCATGTCAAATATTTTCCGTTAAAAGTGAAATAATAATGTTTTATGAAAATTCCCAATCTTAAAGTTTACATTTCAATTCTTTATGAAATTTTCTTGTTTAAAGTCACAATTTCATTTAATTCCAAAACTTTCCTTGTTTTGATTTTGTCTTTTATACAAACAATTTTTTTAGTTTTTAAAATTTTTTCTTTTCAAGTCGAAACATTTTTTACTCCGATTTTTTCCTGTTTCGAATAAAAGAAAATGAAAAATTGTTCAATATTTTTGTTTCACTCTTTACAGGCTAGGAAATTTTTGGTAAATAAATTTTCTATATTTTGAGCAAAAAATTTGATATTTTTAACGTTTCCGCTCTTCTAACTAACAAAACTGGAAATCATTCTGAAACTTTGAAAACTTTCATTTGGTAATTATTGACTTTTCACATTTTTCTCCTTTTAAATCGAAAAATTGTTTAAATATCAAGATAACCCGTCTGAAAAGTTTTTCTTACCTCATTGCGAAATAAAGTATTAGATTCTATTGAAAAATGTTAAACTCCTTGGATCATCAGCTGCTTTCTAAACTGAAATTTTTTTGTCTGGAAAGGATTGAAAATATTAAATTAAAAACCGCAAAAAAGTGATATTTCAAAAATTTTTAATGGACGCATATGGATTATTACCTTATGTAGTAAATAGATTCAATGGAAATGACTCAATATAGGATCATGCCATCCTACAATAAAAGGTTTTCGCAGTACATTCAATTGCAATTAAAATGTTCAATTGATTCATATTTTTACTACACTTAGCAAATTCAGTGATTATAGCAGACTGATAATAAATCCTATCCTATTCTTTCCCATCCTACCGTATCTACCCCGATCCTATCTGAGCCGATTTATCAAAATCCATTCGATGCTGTCCGATATTATCGTATCCTATCCGGGCCTATTCGATCCAGTCCTGCCAAAGCCTATTTGATCCTATGCGGTCCTACACGACCCTATTTGTTTTAATCCAATGTTTTCTTTTGCCACCTTATCCTATCATATTCTATCGAAACCCATCCAAAGTTCGACGGTCGGTCTACTGAACGAAGGGTCTACTCAATGGGCTATGGGAAAATACTGCCGGTTTGGATAACATTTGGAGGACATTTCATTTCTTGACATTTGCACGAAAATCGCAGTAACGATTTCCAAAAAAGTGAATGAAGACTATCCTCACGAACATGCGATTACCAAAGTCTGCTTTTTGTTGCAGAATTGATTGTACATGCTTCGAACCCTGGGCCTGATGTTCCTCTTTCCGGAATTTCTTCTTCTCCTGGCAAAAATAATTCTCCTGGAAAGTCTCGTACTTCTTCCAGACATTCTCCGGATTCTTCAAACAAATCTTCGCCTCCTAACGAGCCTTTTCTTCGTGAGAGGTCCAGGTCTCCTCCCTTCAGTCGTTCTTTTGTATACATACTTGGATATACGCTTGAAGAACTAAGATTTATTCGACTTATTCCCCTGACGAATCCCTTCAGGAGATTTAAAGTTCAAAGATATACTTTTCCTGACGATAAACCAATTTACTTGAGACAAGAACAGCATACTCTTCTGCCTATGCCAACTAAAGAGCAATCTGTATTATCAACGTCTAATGGTGACGTCTTTGCAATACTGGAGGCTAACAGAGTATTTCGTGGAATTTACACATTAAGAAGATTCATGCAAAAACGAGTGAAAATAAACATGCACAGCGGCGTGACCGAAGAAATGACCCAAGAAGAAATTCGGGAAGCTCCATTAGGCAGCAGTTCAATAATCTTAAAAAGGTTTAGAATAATAAGGGTGAATGACTCTTCTCCACGTCTGATCAGGTTTCCAATACTGAACAGATCCCCTTGAGGATGAATGACCCACATAGGCCGATCCAAAAGTATGTGGCTTTGACATATTTTGCACCTTTTAAAAAAAATCATCAACCTCTGCATAACATATTTTTAATTGCCGAAGGAAACATACGTAGCACGCAAACAAATATACTGCTGACTTTGAAACGTGATTACTCATTCCAAGAAGGAGCGAGAAACTTTATTGAAAACCCGGTCAAAAGCTTAATTAATTCTGCGTCGAATGAACCCTAATTGAGATTTTTTTAAATCTTTTCAAGAGAATATGTGTGTCATGATCTAGAAAAGATGTATAAATAATCTCAACTTATACCACACAGTCTTCGAGGTCTTATCTTTGTGTCTACGCATTGTTTCAGTCGCTTAAGAAGCGAGGCTGGCCGACAGCGGTGATCGGCAACTGAAACTCGACAGAGACAAGCTTGCAAATTTGTTGCCCTATCTTGGAAACTCGTAAATATTTTGAAAGTTTTATTATCTTAAATTAAAGATAATACTTTGAAAATTACGTCATTTAAATTTCAGCTTTTTTTCATAAGCTTCCTAAGTCACAGCATGAGTTGAAGTTAAGGAACAACATCTGAGAAATTCTTGGCTATTACCGCTCTCGTCAGCGACATAGGTAATCGCCGACTGAAACTTGACATTTAAGACCTAGGCATTTTTAGTCTAATTTCGGGAACCTGTGAAGATTTTTCAAGTTTGATGGGCTCAAATTGAAGCTAAGACTCCAAAGACTATGCGGTATGAATTCACGAAATTCGCATTTTTTTCAAACTTCTCACGTGGTCTACTCTCTTCAAATGGTCGGAAATATCTCTGCTCGAGGACCTTTGACGTGGAATTTAATAAGATTTTCAAAGGTTTAAAAAAAAATTCTTTCAATGTCAGCAGTGACTTTATTAGCACTCTTGCTCGTCGCAGCGACAATTTCTGATAATAACTCTTCGGAGTTAACCACTATCACAAGAAAGTAAAATACGTAATAGAAAAATGTATATATTTTCCTTCAGTCTGGATTGATATGTCTTTTGAAAAGTTTAAAAGTGAAATAAATTAATATTGAAGAAATAACAATTTACATTTAGTATTATAATTGAATTATTTTTTAAAAACACGTCTAATAAGTAAAAAAATGTCAACGTTACAATGTGGTTTTCGAAGAGTGGCACTTCTGCGCGGCACAATACAACGCCCATGATGAGTGACGACATGATGGCGCATTTCTCTCGTTGTCAGCTTTACAACATTATGTGATAATATCGATGTAATAATCAATTATTATTCCGTTAAAGACTGAATTACATATAAAAAATTTCTTTCTGAAAATTTAAACCAATCAACTTGAATTATTTTCAAATGAGGCAAGTTTATATTTTAAATTCCTGCTGAACTTGGATGGTCTAAGTTTAAAAATTGTATTCCTTTAAAGATGTTTTTCAATTTGGAATACTTTTTGGCAGTATCTATGTGCAAGGAAAAAATCTGGCTATTTGTACCGAAATTTCGGCACAAATAGTCCCTTTTCCAGGTCCCGCTATTCGTTCCAAAAAAACCCAGCTACACGTCCGAAAATTTTGATACACCTAGCCACGGCGGAAATGTTTAGTTATTTGTTAAAAATTTTACAGCCTGCACACCCGAAAAAGTTCGGCTATTTGTTCCGTTGTTATATGTCTATTTCATTCTTTCCTCAACAGTAATCTAGTAATGTTAATCTTTTTTTAGGTAATTTAACTTTGTATCTAGCAATGCAGATGTTCTAATTGGTTGAAGTGAATTGCTAGTCAATAATAAATTATTAAAACTCAAAAATGAACTCTGCTTAATTTAAAATAAATCATAGTCAATTCTCAACTTAATTTTTTCCTAAACTTGTATCTTTTCTATTTTAATTCTTATTAATTAATGAGTTATTTCCAATTTGATTCATTTTTAAACATCAAACTTAAACTTTTTTAATGTTAGATGTTTTTGGAACCAATAGGTGTTATAAATTATTCCGTTCAAACTATTTAGTTGGAAATTCATGTATTTTTTTTTTAATTCGTCTTCTGGTCGAATACTGTTGAAAATTCAAGAAAAAGGCAAATTTTGTATTGAAGCAACTGTAAGAAATAATGTGTTTAGATAATTTTATTGGTTTCTTGCATATGACTATAGGCAAAAATTATTTCAAATACCTCCCTTTTCAACAAAATGAAAACTTGCTTTATTCGAAATATGTCCCATCGGAAGCTACAACCGCCATCTTTAGACAGACAGTCGCGGCTTTCGAATTTGCACCTCCTGCAAATATCTCAAGTATGCACAAGGTGCAACATGTGGCGCCTGAAGCTGCTGATCCATTGGTCGAAAATTCTTGAAATCAGTCTCTCATCAGCAGGAAGAGCAAAGCTTGTCATAAAATATCCGTCAGCGTTTAATTTTTTGGACATTGATCCTCTAAAGCTCAACGTCGAAGTTAAACTTGCTTAACAAAAAGATGAAAACATCCAATTAAGCGATGAAAAGATCTTTTGAAAACAAAAATGTTTAACATTGAGAATTTTTGCTGTAGGCAGACCTTTTATGTCGCTCGTCCAGAGAAATACCGGTCAAAAAGGGAAAACTGTGGATCCTCGTGTTGAGAACCTAAGTGAGGCTCATCGCTTCCACACTGATCTGCAATACGGCAAGTCGCAATTAGGAAAAAACTTTATCATCGCTAATATAGACTCTTCTAGGACGAAGTCCCTGAAATCTACAAGGATAGACCAGTTTCTATTTGGAAAGGATCTGCCAGAGAGTTTTAAATCTGCTTCAGAATTCGGCCGAGGTGCTACGAACTGCAAAATCTCAGACGTCAGGAATGCCAAAAAATAGGAGGGGGCCCACCTCGCTCACAAACAAAACTACATTTCTCGACACAGGGCGGACACAAGACTAACACAAGACACCCTACAAGAGTACGAGAAGATATTAGATATTTCTGTAAGTATAATTCCTGAAATATTATGTTCATTGAAAAAAAAATTAAAAGCTCTAACCTTAGACCCGTGAATTTCATACTGCATTCTTCTTTTTCATGCCAATGTCAAACGATCAGTTTATTTCTAGTTAATTTCTTGTACCAAAACCTGGAGGGCCCGTTCGATCCATTTAAAATCTTAAAGATCTGAATTAATTTATTGAAACAGAGAATTTGAGTCTCAAAAGCTACAGCCGTTAGTGCAAAAACAGCTCTCAGTCTTGTGAATCCAAACTATTTTAATATTATTCCTGGACTTGCACGACGCGTATTATTTAGTAACAATAGACGAATCAGACATAAACTTTTGAAGAAATGCATTTAATGAACAGGGTGATCAATTTACTTGTCTTCGATTCTTTATTAGGATGACTTTCTTCTTTTTATAAATGCATATTAGGACTGTGAAGTAGATTTAAGGAAAACTAAAGAGTTATTCGAAAGCTGAGATATTTTATTAAATTTGGAAAAAAGTTCATCAAATCTCTAACAGAGATGTAAAAACAGAACTGTAAAAATGTCTATCTTTGAGACAGAATGGTGAAAATTATTCTGCTCACATATCTGTTAGATCTTCAAGACTCCGAGTGGTGTCTTGTCTTTCGTCCAAAAATTTTTTCTGATGCTTCTGAGTCTGGGTGGAAAGCTGTATGAGACAATGAAAAGCTAGTAGACTCTGGTCAGTGTCTGAACATAAACTTGATATTAATTTTCTAGAACTCACAGCTGCCCTCTTTGGTTTCAAGTGTTTTGCGAAAGACTTTCATGGTGGGGCAATTTTATTAAGAATAGATAATATGACTGTCGTGTCGTACATTAGCAGAATGGGCGGTGTTTATCACGGTAACTTAAACCTACCTGGCTTGGTCCTATCAGAGCCTATCCAATCCTATTCGGTACTACACGATGCTATCCGATTTAGTCCAATCCTTTTCTATGCAATTTGATTCTACTGTACTTTATCTGGTCCTATCTGATTCTATATCATACTATCCGAATCTTCTTGATCATATTCTATTTCATCTGATCAGAAACTATCCTATTCGATTCTAGCCTATCCATTTCTGTTTGATTATAACCGGTTCTATCATATTCTGCCCGATCTTACATCATCATATCCGAATCTATCGGCGAAGGAAAATTCCGTTGAAACTATAAGGGTTTCATCTAGGTTCTGCGAAACCATAAAAACTGCAGGAATTACGTGAATTGAACATTTTTTCCTCAGTTTCTCTCGTATAATTTTTTGGGGAAACTTCAAGAGCTTTGGGCTATAGTAAATATTACCGATTTGGCTAAAATTTGGAAAAAAACGATTTTAAAAAAATAAGTAAATAATGACCACCCTTACCAGCATGCAATTGTCTACCTTAAGAAAACGTAAAATCGTGTTCCTTATTGCAGAGTTGAGCTTAGATACTGCAACCCCTAGTCCTAGTGTTCGTTGTTCTGGTATTTCTTATTCATTTGACTGACATCATTCTCCGAGTTCTTCGAACAGGTCTTCGCCTTCTGCGGAGCCTTCTCTTCGTGAAAGGTACAGGTGTCCTTGTGCCGGGCATTCATTCATATATATTCTTGGATGTAAACTCAAAGAATTTAGATTTATGCGACTCATATCTCACAAAAATCCATCTCAGCAATTTGAAATTCGAAGGTACACTTTTCCTAATGATAAACCGATTCACTTGAGACGTGGACAGCATGTCCTTCTGCCTATACCAACAGAAGAACAAACTGTATTATCAACGTCTAGTAGTGACGTTTTTGTAATTCTGGAGCGTGATAGATTTCTTCTTAGATTTTAAAAATAATAAGCGAAAAAGATTCTCCTCCACGTCTAATCAGATTTCCAATACTCAATAGATTCCCTCAAGTAGACTATAGGTTGCTCCAGATGTAGTAGTAGTAGTAGTTTATTCTTCCACGTATACCTTGATAGATTTTTACAAATATAGTGTCCCGATGAGAAAATGATTACAGACTTAAGCGCTAACTTATCTATTTACATTTTGAGCAGTCTCACTCATCATTCATCGAACATCTCTCGCCCTCTGACAATTCATTGCTCTCTATAGAGATTTCTTTAATCAGTGATGCAAAATCTCTTACATACTGGCAAAGCCCGGAGTTCGGTTCTCCCTTTCAAATTTTGCAGACTTTTTTTCGTAAGTCACACTCTCTGACCCCTTCTGCGCAAACATCTAACCCTTCCACCGTTGTGCGGTTTAACCTCCCTCTGATCACCTTGCAACTGCATATATGCACTAAAGTTTCTTCTTGTTCCCCACAAAACCTGCACAGTCTACTTTCAAAACCTTTATTGCCTGCTAGTCCTACGTTCCCGCACCTCATTCTTGCCCACTGTTGTTCATCTTTATTGGATACTCTCGGATTATCCATATACTTTTCTCTATTGAATTCCTCTTTCCAATATAAGTAATCTTCACAATGAGAGGATCTGGTTATTCTGCCCCAGTCTACCTGTATTTCTTGGTCTATTTTCTTTTCTATACCCGTTTTCATTCTTTTTTCATTTTCTTTCAGGTTTTTCAAATTTTGAAGCAAATTAAGGGTTGTCCCATCTCCTACTTCCCTAAGTGCTGCCTCTAATCCGCTTCCCCATTTTCTTGGATTTCCATTGTTGATTGCCCTTAATTCCTCTTTAAGACAAATTTTTGACAGTCTTTCATCCTCCATTTTTAATATTTCTCTGACATGGCTTCCCACTCTTCTTTTGGCCTGTATTTCTACACTTCCTCTTCCTGACTCCACGCGCTATATATAACCTGGAGTATTATTGTCCACTTTCATTATTATTTTAACATACTTCGCTTGCATCCTTTCCATTTCTTATCATCTCTCCCACCCTCAAATTTCTACACCATAGAGCAACCCGGCTTCAGCTAGAGTATCTAGTAGGTTTAATCGCCTTTTCAAGCTGCTCATTCTAGATCTTTTTGTTATTCCCTACGCTGCGTTGATAGTCTTCTGTGCTTTTCCAGCTCTAATATGTGAATGCTTGTTACATTTGTCGAAAGACGAAAACCAAAATACCAAGTATTCGAACTCTTCTACTACTTCAATCTCCTTTTCACCGATACACCATTCTTCCCCTTCCTCCCTTCTGCCTGCTTTTCTAAATATTACAATCGCAATTGCAAACTTTCTTCTATCCTATCACCGTACCCCCTGCTTCTTTCTCTTCCATTCATCATCAATATCCTCAGTCAAGAATTTAAATAGGGTAGGGCTTAAAGGGCAGCCTTGTGTCACACCTCTTTTAGTTTCAAAACTTTCCGAAATCCCCTCATCCGTCATTACTTCATTAGTCGTTTTACTGTACATAGTTTCTATCATTTTGTATATATTCCCATCCACCTCCATTTTCTTCAATTTCTTCATCATTATACTTCTGTCTACAGTATCGAGTGCTTTTTTGAAATCCACAAACGCTAAGTACAATTTTCTCTTTTACTTCTTTACCTTGTTACCTATTAAAGAGTTTAGTGTGAGAATATGACCCCTAGCAGCCCTTTTTTCCTAAAACCAGCTTGAATTTCACTAATTAATCCTTTCTTTTCTAGCCACCTTCTTAATCGTTTGTCCATTATTGACGCTAAGCATTTATATCCAACGTCTAGCAGGGCGATCCCCCTATAGCTGCCAGTGTCGTCTTCTTCTCCATCTTTAAAATTCAGGACTATTCTTGCTTTTTCCAGCCCTCTTCTATTATCCCTCCCTCCCACATTTCAATTATTCTCTTACGAAACTCCTTAGTCCACTTTTGCGGAAGTCCCTGCAAAAACTCTATTCCTACACCGTCCTCTCCAGGCGCCTTCCCTTTTTTCATACTCATGACACGATTTTCTTCTTTTTCAAACTCAATTGGCCCGTTTAACTGCTCTATTACTAACCATCTTTCTCTTCTTCCCCTCCGATCTAAACCTACTTCGGTGGTTTCCTCTCTCTGAGACGTAATTCTTTTTTCTTCTACTTCTAAGCCTACATTCTTAGTATTTTGTTCACTTTGGAGACTGTTTCTTTTCTCTTCCGATTCGAATCCGTCTATGTCTACTTCTAACAGCTTTTCTAAATGGCGCTTACACCTTTCCATACTGATATTTTTTCTCCTCCGTTTCCTTGGTCGAAAATTGCCTATTGCTTTCCAGAATTCTCCCATGTCTTTGCTTTCTTCCACCCTTTTCTACTTTCCCTCCCGTTTTTCTTTTTTCATGTCAGCATATGTTTTTTTTAGTTTCTTTCTTGCTTCTAGGAAGGGTTCTCTATCCTGATTTCTGTCATGCTTTAGATACTGTTTTGAAAGTCTGAAAACTACCTTTTTCTGTTCTTTAGTTTGTTCAATGAACCAAGATATTTGATTTCACTCTCTTATCTTTTTTCACCTTCCTTGTCATCCCTACTTCTTTTGCCACTACCCTAGTGGTACTCACCAGACGTTCCGAATCCAATGCTTTTTATAGTTTCTTAGTAAACTGAGGAAGTCAAATACTTGATGGAAAATTGCATATCTCTTTCATTTAGTATGAGCCGATATAACCATTAAAAGGTTCGAAATTAACATGCAGTAATCATCAAGTAACAAAAATGTGGGCTCAGTGATACAATTTAATTAATTTCAAAACCCCTGTCATGAGCAAAGGAGTCTCAACGTTGCATTTTGGCTTTTATGAAGTGGCACTTTAGCTTTCATAAATTATGTGATAAGATTGGTGAAATAGAAGGAAAAAATGATACAAAAAATGTATGAGTGAAAAAGAAAATGAGTGATTGAAAAAATGAACAATCTTACTTCAAAATTGTAATTAGTAATATGCATGCGATTCATGGTATTTCTGATGATCCAGCTTTCTATAATCGTTTAATAACGTGATAAACTGACATAGATGTCTGTCTCAGAAATCCGACGTGACCTAATAGCAATTACATAGATACTCAATATTCAATTCATCGATAAATGTTCAAATTCAATTAGAAATCAACTGGTCTTCTCACTGTTATAAGTTCACAAAAAAAGTATTTCAAGAAAAATCTTGTAGGACTCTAATAAGTTCCGACATCGGATCCGACGTCGCAAACGATCCCAATACTAGACAACGTTTTCTACGTTAGAAACTATAAGGATTTGACGTTGGGTTTTTTGATCGGGACAAGGTTCAATGAATGAAGTATATATTCTTTGTTAACGCGCCAAATGAATTCCACGCAATCTTGTCACTCCGTTCATAACTTCATGATGATTTCCGAATATTTTTCCATTGAGACTCGCGATCAATCTGAGACTAATCTAAATTCTGATTATTTATTCAACATTTTTGCAATTTGGTCTCTAAACATCTGTCAATGAGTTCGCCATACCTCAATCCACACAATGGCAAACAGACAGAATCGAAAACGAGACTCATTCATAATTTTGGGTTGACAACGAGTCCATCATACATTAATTAAGCCAATAGCAGACACATAGAATCCAACACGAGACTTGTTCACGCTCACAAAATGGAACCTCTCACCACAAAAGGTCAACTTGAACTGGACTGAACTTTGAAGAAAATAATAATGATAAAGTGAAAACAAGTTCCTCATCCAATCACATATAAAGTCGTGGAAAAAGGTTCCATTCTACCTGCTCAGCGCTGACCTTCAAACTACGCGCAGAGCTCACAGTTTTATTCTAGGTGCAGCCCCCTTTTCCGAGAAAATAAAGTGAAGAGAAAAATAAACTGAGTCTAACTTCCCACAATTTCAGATTACGATAAGAAGCAGCCAAACAACTTGCACTATTTTCAAATGAGGCAAGTTCATAGTTCAAACGCATGTTGAACTTTGATTATCCAAATTTTTCAATTTTTTTTATCCAACTATTTTTTTAATTTGGAACAGATTTTGGCTGTGTCTGTATGCACGGAAAAAATCTGGCTATTTGTACCAAAATGTCGGCACAAATAGTCCTTTTTGGAGTACCTGGTATTCGATCCGAAAAAATATAGCTACACATACCGAAATTTTGGTACACGTAGCCACCATGCAAAGTTTCAGTGACTTGCTTTCTTTTCTAAATCTGACATCTTGCAAAGTCAATGAATTAGTGTTTTGGCAAGTAGAGGCGTTGAGCTAGCATCTCAGAGAGAAACGACCCGTGTCGGAAATTACGATGACTTGCACTGAATCCAGAAATATCTGTGGCATTGATGAGGTCTGTTGGATAGCAGCACAGTTAGTTTGAACTCCTGGAGTGGAAGCCGATGGATAAAACTGGTCAGACTCTCCTTCTTTATGAATTGTGGAATAATGTTTTTTGCCACATTTCATGCAACGTCTCGCAGACCGACAAGCTGATAATCGACGCTGACCCAGACAGTTGTAGCGCATATTATTCTTTTGCAAAATTTCAGTACAAATTTGAACTGTTGTGTTCAAGAACTTGGGGCAACTTGCAATGTGATGCTCAGATGATCAAAGACAGCAGTTTCCAGCAGACTAAACGATAGATTTCCGCGACTTTTCCACGGCTTGATGGGTCAGCAGTCTCGTCAACAAAAATTCGTTGAGTTGATTCCATGTTGGTGGGTCTTCAAATGATCCTAAGTAATGCTCACAAGCCTTGACTGACTCTAAATCTAACCTTTGAGCAGCAACACTAGGATCTCATCCCACGTATGTAGAGCTTAATTGATTAAGAGTCGTTTATTTTCATAGAAAGAAACCAGAGCATCCCAGGCTTTTTGGAAATCATCAGTCGTCAGTACGGTGTTCTCCAGAAAATGAGCAGCTGTACCCTTCAGACTTTTTTTGAGGTAATGTAGCTTCTATATTAGTGACAGATTTGGATTTGTGATTACCATTGAATCGAAGAAATCCTCAAACTGAAGCACGTCGGGAGGACATTCCATCAAGCGTGGGAAGATTGAGCTGGGGGGGAAGGCGTGGACCGTACTCCATTATGGCGGTGAACCCGGATCCTTGAAATCCAGATTGAAACGAAGGTGATCTTATTCCGCTATTTTGAAAAAATTCAGGTAAGGAGCTCATCTTCTCAAGCGCTTCAAGATAGGGTTCACGCGTTGCATTGAACAGCTTTTCCTCAAAATATGATTTTTGGAGCAGATGTTGCTTTTCCGATATTTTCAATTGTCTCATCGCGATTCTGGTGCCATCATGATTCAGTGAGAACTTGCACCATGATTTCTTGAGAGTGTTCCGGCGAGATTCAACTCGATGTGAAGAAATGTTCGAAATTCCGACACTCATCAAGTTGTCCCTTGAACAAAAGATGTTGAAACTCACTTTAGAATAGAAAAACTAAACTGGTACTGGTGAACGAAATAACTGATACTTTCTTCACATTTCAATCTCCTTCCATTGATGACACAATTATCTAAAAATACAAACAAATCAGTTTAAAAAAATAACAAAAACTTTATAATGAGTAGGATCGTTGATTTGACATAAAGTATAGTCACTCAGAAATTTGATGGGAGAACTGGAAAGTTTTAAACTCAAAAAGATGTTATGTTTATTCATACTTGAATAGTTAAACTCCTCAAGGAAAGAACGCGACTCCTACGGAAGGGTCATCTGGAGGATTCACAAGGAAACCTTGTAAGCCTATAATTTAAGAAACTCTTTAATGATTGCTTAATTACGAAAAAAGAAAGATTGTTTGGTAATTCGTTCGCGATCATTGGTTTTCGGCTAAATAAACACTCAGAAATCGATACGGATTGAAGGCAGAAGGACTGCTGACCAAAAGACAGACCGATTGTGGAGGAGGTAGCCATGTGGCAAGAAACTGACACCGCGGTAAAATGCGACGTAGTTACAAGAAACTACGACGCATTTAATAAGAAGAGCCTGGCTATCTTCTAGCCCCTTTTTGTCTCTAGCGCTAACTCAAAATTATCAATTTAACAAACATTAGGAATTAAAAAAATTAAGTTCTGGGAGAAGCAACACAAAATTCGGCAAAAATGAATGAACACAACTTTTTTACCCACAAGAGATTTACAAATTCGTTTCCAATCATTTTTTTATGGAGCGCGTAGTTTTTGTTTTGAACGTAAAAAAATACATTAAAAATTACAAAATTAACTTTCTGCAAAAACGGCACAAGATACGAAAAAAAATAAATAAATTTTAGAAAATCCATGTCCAAAAACAAAGTTTCTTGGAATTTAAAAATAACTTTTGTTTTCAAACCAAAATTCAGTTGAATTTGAAACTTAAATCGTAAAAATTTAAGAAACAGAGAGTTATTATGCTTTGATATGATGATTGAATTTCTTTGAGTGAAGGCAGAACATTTTTTCCGGTTAACAATATTTAGTCAACAGAAGAAATCAAATCGCCACATAAACGCATTTTCTGGGATCAAGTAATTTTTTTCAGTGTAGGCTCTATATAAATTTTTTATCTCAAATACGAATTTTGCTGAAACTTAAAAGATTATAGAAATTGTGATATCACTTTTGATGAAATTAGGTAATTAAATTGTTTTCCTTGAAAGTGACTATAATGAAATGTCAATATCTGATAAGGAAGAGATTAACACGCAAAATTCAAAAGATAACGAATATAGGATTCGTGTTCTATATAAGTTAATAAAGCACAAGAATATGCATCAGTTACATCCTTATCTCAATTCTACATTAAT
>JAABKJ010004486.1:0-24300 GCA_011634705.1 Andricus grossulariae
AAATTGAACTTTTTACATTGAAGAAAAATTAAAATTGAATTGTCAATTACGTAATATGTTCAGCAGTGGGAATTTTCTTCATTTTTCATCATTTAAGATCTGAAAATTGATTTTTCAACAGTTAAATTTTCATCAATTCTCAATTAAAATTAAAAAACAGGAGAGAGGATTCTTGGTTTTTTCAAGTTTAAAGAATTTCGTAGTGAAATTGATTATTTACTTTTTTTTTTAAGAGATTTTTTGGTGGTTATTCTAATAACCCGGAAAACCCGAAAAAACATGTTGTATGTTTTACATTTATTTTTCGTTTTGTAGATATAAAAATAATGTGGTTTTCTGTGTCTTTCAGTTTCCTTTGTGAGATATTTTTACTCCTTTCTCTTATTGTTGGTTTTGTTGGACAAGCTAGATTCTCCAGAATATTCCGAAAAATCGAATGAACTGTATGAAAGAACAATAATTTGAATTCTTAAGAATAGATTTGTTTTTAAGAAATGTTTTTTGTTTTTCGAGTAAATATTCAATTTTTAATAAATGAAAAACAGTTGAATTGAACCATAAATGAAGAAATATTACCAAAATAGCTAAATCCTCAACTAAAACGGATTCATTTTGAACCAGAAAGCTGCTTTTTTAACAAAAAGGATAAAAGTTCTACAAAAATATATGAATTTTCAAATTAAAATTACGAATTTTCGACAATTTTAACTAAGAAAGATTTTTCAGTCAATAAAAAAGAAATTGCATCCGAAATGTTGAATTTCTAATCCAAAAAAGACGAGCTTCATAGAAAAGAGTTGATTTTTCAACCAAGACGATTAATTTTTTATTAAAATAGACGGAGTTTCGACAAATTACATCAATTTTCAATCAAATAGTTGACTTTTTATACTTGAAAAGATCAACTTTGAAAAAATGGAATAGCTAAGTTTTTAGTAAAAAAAAAAATCATTTTCAATTAAAGAAACATTTTTTCTACAAAATAGTTGAATTTTTAACAAAATTGTTGAATTTTCAGCCAAATAGTTACATTTTTAGTCAAGTAAATTAATTGTTAACGTATGAAGATGTTAATTTTCAAAAAAAAAATTAATAGTTAATATTTCAAACAAAAAAGATTTTAATTTAAAATTAAAAACAATTGAATTGAACCAAGAAAGACGATTTTTTACCAAAAGACTTGAATCCTCAACTCAAACAGATTACTTTTCAACCAAACAGTTGCATTGTTAGTAAAAAATTTATTTTCTACCAAAATAGAGCAATCTTCAATTTTCAGCAAAAAATTTCTTTTTCAATCGAAACAGATTAATTTTTTACCAGACAGTTGCATTTCTATCCGAAATATGAAAATTCTAGAAAAAGAAATTAATTTTTAAACAAAAAAAACCAATTTTCAGCAAAATAGTTTAATTTTGAATTAATCAAAATTTCTTAGTCAAGAAAGAAAAAAAATGTTAATCAAATTGTTGAATTTTCAAGCAATAAAGACGAATTTTCAACACAAACGTTGAATTTTCAACCAAACAGGATATTTTAACAAAGATAAGTGAATTTTTAACTGAAAAAGATTAATATTATAGCAAACATGAAATAGCTACATTTTTAATAAAAAATTAATTTCCAACCAAAAAAAAAAACGAATTTTCAAGAAAATTTGTTAAATTTGTAACCAAAGAAATGAACTTTAAACTAAAATGATGCATCTTCAATAAAAATTTTTTTTTAACCAAATAGTTAAATTTTAAAACAAAATGGTTATACTGCTACAAAAAAAAACAACTAAATTTTAACAAAATAGATGAATTTTCAACTAAAAAAGATAAGTCTTCAACAAAAAATAGAATAGTTTAATTTTTAGTTAAAAAAATTAATTTTCAATTGAAAAAAACTAATTTTTCAATTAAAAAAAAAACTAATTTTCCACCAAAAAGATTAATTTCGTACAAAAAAAAATATTTTTAAATGAAATACATGAATTTGACACCAAAAATTTAAATTTTTAATGGCATTTTCAACCTAATAGTCGAATTTTCATCCAGAAAGGTTATATTGCTACCAAAAAAGACAAATTTTCTACAAAATATAGAAATTTTCAACTAAAAAATATAAATTTTTAATCCAAAATAGAATAGTTTAATTTTAAGTTAGAGAAATGAGTTTTCTAACCAAATAAAATAAAATTTCAACGAAATAGTTAAATTTTCAACCAAACAGATAAATTCTCAATCAAAAAGATTAAATGTCTATCAAAAAAACTAAAGTCGACAAAAAATTTAGTTAAAAAAATTAATTTTCAACCAAAGAAAAATTAATTTTCAATAAAAAAAGAATAATTTTTAACAAAATACATGAATTTTCAACCAAACATTTTAATTTTTAATGGAATTTTCAACCTAATAGTTGAATTTGCAATAAAGAAGGTTAATTTTCTATCAAAAAAAGACAAATTTTCAACAAAATAGATGAATTTTCAACTAAAAAAGATACACTTTGAACACAAAAATGGAATAGTTTAATTTTAAGTTAGAGAAATAAGTATTTAACCAAATAAAATAAATTTTCAACGAAATAGGTAAATTTTCAACGAAATAGATAAATTTTCAACCAAATATTTTAATTTTAATGGAAATTTCAACCTAATAGTTGAATTTTCAACTGAAGAAGATTGATTTTGAACCAAATATGAAATAGTTAAATTTTCAGTTAAAAAATTTAATTTTCAATATTTTTCTCATTTTCAAGCCAAAGAAATGAATATTGAACCAAAAATAATAATTTTCTACTGCAAAAGACAAAGTTTCAACAAAATACAGATATTTTCAACCAAATATTTAAATTTTCAACTAAAGAAGATAAATGTTCAACCAAACATGGCATAGTTAAATGTTCATTTAAAACAATAATTTTAAAAAAATGTTAACAAAATTAGATTTAAATTTCGAAAAAAAAGATTTTTTAACTAAAATAATTAATCATCAACAAAGAAAATGAATTTTAACAAAATAGTTCAACTTTCAACTGAGTAGTTGAATTTTTAATCAAAAAATCTTTTATAGACGCTATTCACGATTAGCGAAAATCTTAAAAATTTAATCAAATAGTTATATTAGAAGAAATTTCCTGGGACCTAAGTCAAATTTATAGGACGATTCGAGCAACAACTGATTCTTGAACTATAATAATAAAATTTTGATATAAAAACAAAATAATTTAATACATTTATGTGACAAATATATCCAGAAAACGCAGTAAATGGAGCCTTAGAGAAAATTCGAAGCAAATTTAAATAGTCGCATTTAATTCTACCTTGATTAACAGTTCATCCGGAAATACCTTGAAAATGTATTTTTTATTATTATTTTACTATTAATTAATTTTTTTTACACATGCGGTGAGTCCTATTTTGTCAATGAAAAAATAATCTACCAATTTTAAGGAATTGTAAGTGAAAAAAATGGTGTTTTTTCTAATCAGTTGAATTTTCAATAAAGATAGTTGAATTTTCAACCCAAAAAAAAACGAATTTTGACAGAATCCATTTCAAATCAGACAGGTTCTACACTTGAAATCGCAGTATCTCTCGGGGACGAAATATGTTGTTTTTTAGAGGAAATTAGGCGATACGTGTTTTTCCGATTTGCAAAAAAAAAGTTTCCTAGAAGTTATGCGTATTTGAATTTTGTGTTTTGTTTTTCAAAAAACACGATTTTTTTAAGCCTTTATAACTTTTGACCTAATTGAGATATTTATTATTTTCTTTTTGATTCTAATAGCGTTTATCGGCTTCTTTTGAATCCACCGGGAAATTTAATAAATGTTTTAAAATTAACATAATGGTGGCAGTTTTCTGAAAAATTAAAAGTCGATTTTCTCAAAAAACCCACTCTTAAATTGTTTGCCAATTTTTTTCTGAATTTGTACTTTGATAAGGAAGATATCTTGTAAGTTTCATCTTGGCTAAATAACCTTTGTGGCCAGGATATTTTTTTTCTTACAATCTAATGTTCTACCTTTTCTCGAAAACAATGACAGATACGAAAAAATGTTAAAATAAAAGTTTGCACGTCTAAAAAAGTTCTATGGAAAATCTCATCTTTCATCGTTTACGAGAAAAAAAAACATTTTTAGGGGAAAAAAATTCTCCTGGCCTCAAAAAATGTTTAGTCCACATGATGCTGATAATATGCCTTTCTTCAATTACAAAAATTGTAAAAAAATATGCGAAAAAATAAAAAAGATGGGGTTTCCCAGAAAATCTTTCTTTTTTCTTCAAATTTTGAAAACATGAGAAAAAAATATTTTCTGGGAAACCCCACTTTTTGTATACTTCAAAATATTTTTCAAAATTGACTATTGATTTTTTCAGAAAAACCGCCACCGTTTTGTTAATTTTAAAACATTTATTTAATTTTCCGGCGGATTACGAAAGAAGACGATAAACGCTATTAGAATCAGAAAGAAAATAATAAATATCTCATTTAGGTCAAAAGTTATGGAGGTTTACAGAAAAAAATTAGGGTTTTTTGAAAAACAAAGCACAACATTCAAATAGGCATAACTTCTTAGAAAACATTTTTTTTTGCAAATGATATGAAATGGATTCGGTCTAATGAAAATGAAAGGATATGGCTGAAATAAGAAATCGATCTAAATTTCATGATATTTAATCATTAAGTGGGGACACGTTGTGGTACGTAATTCTATGTATTATTATGTCATTCGAAGTGTTTCATTGTTCACATATCTGTGCCACCATGAGTAGTGGACCCCTGATTTAATACTAATAAATCATATAGGAAATACTTGAAAAATACTCTTTGCAAATAACGATTTTCGGAGATCAGATATCGATTCCCTCCTGCGGATCTAACACCTAGGATGTTTTAAGTTTTATATATCGTACAATGACGTAATCACAAGAAATCTCGTTACTTCATAGCGTATTATTGTAATCGTTATTATCATTGTAACTCTTAACATTAATCAAATAGACACGCAGTAGTAGTAGAAAGATATTTTTCCGGGATTTATAAATTTCAGTCCACTCTCCTCGAAAAACAGTCACTCGTCCCTCAGACTCACGAGGAGTCGAAAAAACGCTAAGCAAAACTCGACACTAAAACTTTTTCTACGATAGTGGCTGACACAGCTTTGCATATAACGTCTTCTAGCATTGTATTTACACCCAAAGAAATTTGAGTCCTTATCTGACTTGATTTTTTCCATTTAATTTCACACAAGTTACATATTTATTTATTTATTTATTTATTTATTTCTCCTTATTTATTTGAGTCCTTAAAATTACCACCAAATGCGATTGCGTGTAAATACAAGTGTAGGTCTACTTAAATTACTGGTTCCTTACAAGTAATTAAGAACTATTTATTACATTGCATTGATGAATGACTGACTATATTGATTGCCACATTTCTCACTCACTCGATCTCACTTTCACTCTTCTCTCACTCGGCTCACTTAGCACCTTCAAATAAATTGTTAAATTAAATTTGCAAGATAGATCTTCTTCGAAATCTATTTTCAAATCTTAAGCGTATAAAGAATGAACAATTCGGTTCATTGATTTTCCAAGCTATCACCTGCTTTTTATTGTGTCCTCCTCCACGAACGGATCCAGAGGGACCTTATTTTTAGTTTTTTTTTATCTCGGAAATTTAGTCAAATCTTACTGTTTCTTATGAATTAACAAAGTAGTTAGACCTTCAAACAAGTAGTTTTGCAAATTATCAACTAATAAAGACGAATTCACAAAAAAAATGTAATAGTTGCTATTTTAATCAAGGAAAGATTTTCATTTTGAATTAAAAACAGTTGAATTGACCCAAAATAGACGAATTTTCAACAAAATACTTGAATTCTCTACTAAAATAGATTAATTTTTAACCAAAAAGTTTAACTTTTAACCAAAAAATGGATTTTCAATAAAATAATTAAATTTTTAACCAAAAAGTAGAATCTTCAAACAAGAAGATTAATTTTCCACCAAAAAGACAAATTTTCAACAAATTACATACACTTTCAACCGAATAAACGAATATTTAAACTAAAAGAATCAATTTTTAATTAAAAATGGAATAATTTTTCATTAAAAAAAATTAATTTTAAATAAGAAGAAACAAATTTTCTACATAACAGTTGAATTTTCAAGACAAAAAGACTAATTTCTTATACAAAACAATTGCAGTTTCAACTAAAAGGTGGAATTTAAATCAAAAAATTAAATTCTAAATTAAAAAAATTACATTTTGACAAAAAAAATTTTTTTAACCAAACTAGAAAATTGAATTTTCAACCAAGAAGTATAATTTTCTACCAAAGAAGACAAATTTTCAACAAACTACATACATTTTCCAAGGCTAATTTTCATTTCAAAATATTAATTTTCAATCAAAAATTAATCTTCTACAAAACAGTTGAACTTTCTACCACACAGTTGAACTTTCTATTAAAATGTTGAATAACCAAGACAAAAAGGCGTATTTTTTTTACAAAACAGTGGAATTTGCAACCCAAAAATATGAAATTTCAACAAAAAAGTTATTTTTCAATAAGATATTTAAATTTCCAGTGAAAAAAAAGGTTTACCCCAAAACAGGGTTGAATTTTCTAACAAATAGATCATCTTTCAACTTATAAAGGTAAAATTTTCAACCAAAAATATAATAGCTACTTTTTCAGATAAAATAATTAATTTTTTTGACAGAAAAAAAGGAATTTCCAAAAAAATAATTTAGTTTGTAACCAAGTAGTTTACTTTTCTACCAAAATAGTTGAATCTTCAACCAAAAGTATAAATTTTCAACAAAAAAGTTAACACCAAAATGTTGAATTTTCAACCCGAAAATATAAATTTTCATCAAAAAAGTTAATTTACGTCCAAATAGTTGAATTTTGAACTAGAACGATGAATCTTCAACTAAAAAATATGAATTTTTAACCCAAGACTGATTAATTTTCAACCAAACAGTTGCATTTTTAACCAGAAAATTGTTTGACCACCAAAAAAGATAATTTTTCAACAAAATGCATACATTTTTAACTAAATACTATTTAGTTTTAGAAAATGAATCTTCTTTATTGAAAATTCAACTATTTCGTAAATAGTTGAAATTTCAACAAAGAAGATTCATTTTCTACCAAAAAAGACAAATTTTCAACCTAATAGTTGGAGTTTTAGTCTAAAAAAGATCACTTTTTAACCAAAAATGGAATAGTCAAATTTTCATTGAACAATAATAATTTTTAATGTATAAAAGCGATTTTTTTACAAAACAGTATATTTTTCAAACAAAAAATGGAATTTTAGACCAAATAGTTGAATTTTGAAGCCATAAAGACGTTTTTATTTTACAAAAAAGTTGAATTTTCGACAAGAAAGTTCATTTTCAACCAAACAGTTGCATTTTCAACCAGAAAATTGATTTAACACCAAAAAAGATGAATTTTCAACAAAATGCATAAATTTTTAACTAAATAGTTGAATTTACAACAAAGAAGATTCATTTTCTACCAAAAAAAGACAAATTTTCAACCTAATAGTTGGATTTTTAGTCTAAAAAAGATCACTTTTTAACCAAAAATGGAATAGTTAAATCTTCATTGAAAAATAATAATTTTTAATGTATAAAAGCGATTTTTTTACAAAACAGTATATTTTTCAACCAAAAAATTGAATTTTAGACCAAATAGTTGAATTTTGAAGCCATAAAGACGTTTTTATTTTACAAAAAAGTTTAATTTTCGACAAAAAAGTTCATTTTCAACCAAACAGTTGAATTTGCAACTAAAATTATTATGAATCTTCCACACAAAAAATGAATTTGTAATAAAGTAGTAGTAGTACGTCAACCCTTCCCATACATTCATGGGAGAAAATTGACAATCGCCCATCCGAAAAATTTTCTGGATCCGCCCTTGTCTTCCTCAAACCTCGGAAAATGCTCCGAGTCATCTAAATATCGGATGACACTTCATGAACCGACGACTTTTAACCCTTCTCAGGGTTATTTTAGTTCCTTTGTACATATCAACACATATTACGGTAATATTATTGATTGGTTACCCATGATTGTTTCGTGAAAATATAAGGAGTAGACCAGACGTTCTTTTGAAAATTCCATTCAATAATTCATTCAAAAATTTCGGTTCGGTACATTTTGATTATTAATTTCTTGATTCTTCAGTGAAATATTTCTGATAAATAAATAACTGGGTGATCATGAGTAATCTTGGACTACTTTTACCAAAAGGGTCACTTCCTTGAAATAAAAGTGCCGACCCTTGAACTTTGGGGAGTCATCTGATAAAATTTAAAAAGAAAAAGAGGAAAAAAAGCGGCGCATAGACTAATCTACTAATCTGTGAAAGAAAATCCGGATTAATCGAGTCATAAAAACACATTGGTCCATTTATCACTCTTAAAAGTCGCACACAAACATTTTTCAATTTCTCTTTTATTCTCTTGCTTTCGTTACTGATATTCGCGAAGAATAATCGAAGATCGTGGCAGCATTGTTCTCCGAACCTTTTCCGCTGCTAATAGCACTTTTGTCTGTCCCTAATTTCTTTAGTTTAATTTTAATTTCAAGACACTCGCTCTCGTAATTATCACGCTCAATCTGGCCCTTGCGGTTCCCCGTGGTGACCATAGGCACCCCACCACCAGCGCACTGTTACCCCTCTAGGCTTTTCCTTAATCGGGAAAATCTATATTTTAAATATAGTAAACAGTAGTTCATTTAGAGTTGATTGAATAAAATATTTTTCATTTTTTCACTCTATAATGAAATTTAAAAGGAAATAATGGACAATAACTATTTTTGAACTTGACGTGAAAACCTATCATTTTGCACAATTAAAAATTTTTTTTGCGTGATAAAACTACTTTAGGGACAGTGCATTAATTAAGTAAAAACTTTTTTTCTGAAATTTTGAACCACGTACTCCCCTATCTTATGTAGGTTTTACCGTCTAAATTTTGTTGGCGAATTTATTTAGGGGTTTTCCAAAAATGTATGCAAGAAAATTTGAGGGGAGGGCAGATTTGGTAAATTCTTACTGTTTCTTACGAATTAACAAAGTAGTTCAACTTTCAACCAAGTAAAATACTATTATATATAATAGTTGATACTTTAAATTAATAAAGATTTTTATTGGAAATCATAAACAGTTAAATTGAATGAAAAAAGATGAATTTTTAAGAAAATAGTTTGATTCTCAAACAAAACAGATCCATTTTCAACAAAATATAGTTTCACTTTTAACCAAAAAAGATGAAATTTCTACCAAAAGAGAGGAATATCCAATAAGAGTTGAATCTTCACCTAAGAAAAAATTTTCAGTTAATGAAGAAAGAAAATGTTATTCAAAATGTTGATTTTTCAAGCCAAAAAGACAATCTTTCCACAAAACAGTTAAATTTTTCACTAAATAGTTAAATTTTCAACTAAGAAGATAGATTTTCTACTAAAAAAGGTGAAATTCCAACAGAATTCATAAATTTTTAACTGAATAGATGAATTTTCAAATAAGAAACTTAAATTTCTACTAGAAAAGATAAAATTTTTAATAAGTGACCTAAATTTCCAACCAAATAGTTGGACTTTTAACCAAAAAAAAAGATGAATTTTAATAAAAATGCAATAGTTAAATTTTTCCTTCCAAAAACTTATTGAATTTTTCAAACAGCTTGTCGAGTTTTCTACAAAACAGTTGACTTTTCGACCTTAACATATGAATTTTCAACAAAATTCAAAAAATTTTAACCGAATAGTTGAATTTTTAACCAAGAAGATTAATTTTCTACAAAAACGATGAATTTTCAATAAATTACACAAATTTTCAACCAAAAATTTAATAGTTAAATTTTTATTAGAAAAAGTTAATTTGCAACAAAACAGTTGAACTTTTTACCAAATAATTGAGTTTTTCTATGAAATTGTTGAATTTTTCAACCAAAAGGACTGGTTTCCTACAAAACAGTTGAATTTTCAACCCGAAAATATGAATTCTCAACAAAAGTCATAAATTCATAACCGAATAGTTGTATTTTTCAACCAAGAAGATTAATTTTCTACAAGAAAAGATGAATTTTTAATAAATTGCATGAAATTTCAACTAAACAGTTGAATTTTTAAACTAAAAAAGATCAACTTTTAACCAAAAGTACGATAGTTAAATTTTTATCACACGAAATCAATTTAAAAAAAAAAAATAATAAAATAAAAACTAATCTTCTACGAAACGGTTGCATTTTCTACCAAATAATTGAATTTTCTACTAAACTGTTGAATTTTCCAGCCAAAAGGACTACTTTTCTACAAAACAGTTGAATTTTCAACCCAAAAATATGAATTTTCAACAGAAAAGTTTATTTTCAATCGGTTGAATTTTCCAACAAATTGTTAAATTTTCAGTTGCGAAAAATTTTTTTTTAACAACAAAAAAACGAATTTTCAACAAAGTAGTTGGATTTTCAACCTAAAAAGATGAATTTTCTACAAAAAAAAAAGAATTTTTAAGAAAACAAAAAATCTCTAATTAAATACTTAAAATTTCAACTAAAAAAGATAAAAGTTCTAACAAAAATGGAATATTTGAATTTTCAGTTGAAAAAATTTATTTTCAACAAAAAAAAAAAATTATAATTTTTAAGTTGATTTCAATAAAAAATACGTATTAAAAAAAAAGTTGAATCCTTGACTAAAACGGATTAGTTTTGAACCAAACCGTTGCATTTTGAGCCAAAAAGAATCTTCAACTAAAAAAATGGATTTTCAACCAAGTAGTTCATCTTTCGACTAAATATTTCAACTGTCTACCAAACTGTTAAACTTTTGTTTTTTAGTGATTCACAGACGTGAAAATATCTCATATATGAAATTATTTTGACCCTCTTCCGAATGTAAGACAGCATTAAAAAATCATTGATATACCCTCCCCCCCAAAGAAAAAAAGAAACTACGCAAATTATTTATTTATTTTCTGTGTATATTTCGGATTGGGGAATTCAATGATATTATTTATCGTTTGTAAATAATGCGGTCACTTCAAAAAATTCTTCTTATTCATTCATGGCATGAATTACTAAATGGATATAGTGGTACTGCCTGTCGTCACCACGGGGGGCGCACAAGGGCCAGTATGAGGACGAGTCGTGGATCGCCTCTTTTTGCGTTGAATAGCATGAACAGGGCTAGAATAATTTTAATTTTAATCTAAAAACAATTTCAGAAAGATTGAATCTTTTCGTTCGTATCACTAGAAGAAAAGCGAAACAATTTGAGTTTTTTTTTATTTAACTGAACTTAATAACTTAATCTTATTTACACTGCGTTTCAAAGTCGCCGATTTCAAACGCGTTAAGTAATGTAGAATCGAAGAATTAAGAATAATTACCAAAGGGGGTTGAAAGGTAAAACTGAAATTCTTCCTAATAAGCCTTTTCGATTCGGCAAGTAAAAATCCTGACAATTCTCTCGACGGCGCTGAATTTTCGCCCCGTCTCGCGATCTCACATGATCGTGTTGTTGACGCTGATCTCGTTGGTGAGGATCCTCTCGTCGATGACTGTGGTCAAGGGTTTTGGAACGAATGGTGTTTCGCTGCCTTCTGATGGAAATTTTGAACTGTGTTTGTCGACGCTTGTCAACTCCAGGGGAAGATAAATTGTCCGGCAGTGGTCGATGTCGGCTCGACAAAGAGGGCATCGTTCGCAGCGCCTCGCGCAATCCAAACAGGCCACCGCGTGTCCGCAAGGAAATAATGCCGTGTCTAAACTGCGGTCCATGCAAATGCGACAAAGCATCGCGTCTAAAAGCCTCGCCAGACACTCTCGTGATTCCTGAAAAAAAAACTAATTAATTCACAGAAATTGTGGTTTGAAATTCAGGCGTATTTTTGTGTGATCTATGTCATATATCTATATCATATGTTGACTTTGTGAAGCTCTTCACCTGGGGTGATTGCTAGAGAGATTGATCAGCGACAGCGGTGGTATAACGAGGCTAGAACCGAGTGAGTCACGCTTACCCCAATAGGGATTTGGCTTAATGGTACAATAATAATTATTATTATAATTATAGATTACTGCTGATGATAAATCGGGGTGGCTGTTTTAACCCGTAGTGGTCACACCTCCTAAAAATAACGTAGTGGTCACACTGAGTCCAATGGACCCCACGCAGAAAAACAGTTGCCATTTGCGTCCTTTTTTATGCATCGACTCAAACCTTGAACTGGAATTCAGTTTAAGACTTCCTCTTTATAATTGAATAATTTTCTCCTTTGAAATTTTTTGTTGTTGAAAAAATGCGCTAGAGCAAAAAAAACTTCCTATAGTTTAGTTTAAAGAAAGAAATAGTATTATAACGAGCTTTGAAAAAAGTATATTTATTTTACAGTTTCAAATTATTAATTTTCATGAAACTCGTAAATAAAATAGGTCAGTTTTGAACGTGTAAAATCAAGTGAAAAAACTCTTTTTATGAGAAAAACTGTATATTTTATTAATAATTAAATTTAAAAAAGTAAAAAAAAATATAGGAACTGTGAAAAACTACTGTTGACCAGCGCAACCAGTGTATAAATTCGTCCGATGTTCGTCGCACATGCGTCGTAGTCTGGGGTCCACTGGACCCAGTCTGACCACCACGGGTTAATCAAGGAAAATAATGTCGTTGAAATAAAAAAATTTGAACTCTTAAACTAAAATTTTTTTCATTTTATATAATCAAAATTGAACTGCAAATTAAAGCACTCAAAGTGGAACTCTTTTAAATTTTACACTTTTGGAATTGAAGCTTACAAAATTTGTAATTCAGAAATTTTTAATTCAAGCGCTCAATAATTTACAAGTATGAAATGGAAGCTTTTAACACCTTCCAATTGAACAATTTTATATTAAACTGCAAAATTTTTAATTCTAACCCACATTAATCAAAATGTTTAAAAAAAATGTATTATTACAATCCAGTACAAAAGTGAAAATAAAAATCTGACCACGTTCCACTCAATTAAAATATTAACAGAACAAAAAGCCGTCTTAAAATTCAGAAAAACAATAAATAACGAAAATGTTCTCTCTTTTACCTCGACACAAAAAGTTGAAGAAAAAAATTACCCTCTTCCGATTCAGGAAAAAATATTGAAAGTAAAAAGTTCCCCTTCAACTGACTAAAAATGTTAAAAATAAAAAAATGGCCTCTGCCAATTCAGTAACCCAAGATTTCCTCCCTTCTAACTCAAGAAAAATTTTAACAATAAAAAATTTCCCACATAAAATTCAGAAACAAATAAAAAGTTCTTCACTTCAAATCTATAAAAATGTTGAAAAGAAAAAAATAGTCACTTACAATTCAGAAAAAAATAACTAAAATTTTATCGCTTCCGTCTCAATAAATTTAATAGAAACAAAAAAAGGCCTCTTTCAATTAAAAAAAATTGAAAACTACCCCGTAAATGGAATAAAGTTCAGATTTGGGATACTTCTGAGTTGTTTAAATTTACTGATCACGGGGTGGCCGCAAAACTTCAATTTTAAAATTCCCTGATTTTTTCCTAATTTTTCCATGATTAATTTTTCACTTTCTCCAATCACTAATATTTAATGAAAAAAATGTTAATCTTTTAACATTTTCAATATAGAATCTTTTATAAATGGAATAAGAATTTTTTAAATTTAGATTTATAAATTTTTATTTAATTATTCCCAGGGCTGTCACCGCCTAATTTACTTGAAAAAAGTGAACAAGCGTGACTAATGTGCATTAATAATGTAACTAATGTACTTTTGAATTAAAAAGAATTCGGTTCATAAGATTTAAAGCTAAATACGATTAAAGCTAAATTTAAAAGAATGCAAATGATTTAGAATAAATTAAAAATCTAAGAACTCCCATTTATTTTAATTAAATTGGAGTGAATTAAAATAAATTTAAGGGAAATAAGAATTCGATGAAACTCATAAAAATTGAAGAGAATTAAAGAATTCACAAATATGAAAAAATTGATTAAATTCAATAAGTTTGAAATGAGCTTCGAAAAAGTTAAAGGGAATTCAAAAGAATTGGATGAAACACCTCAACATTCAAGGTGAGCTTAAAGGACTTCATGATGTATTAAACAACATTTTTTTAATCCAAAAAATCCATTTAATTGATTAGAATTGAGTGAATTCAGAAGATTTCAAGTGAATTCAATAAACTCAAGCAAATTTTTAAAAAAATCTAAGGAAATTTTAAAAATTCAGATTTTTGAAAAAGAAAAAAAGGTTCATCCAAATTGTTGAACTTTCAAGCCAAAAGACGAAATTTCGTAAAAAAAAAAGTTGAATTTTCTCAGATTAAAATTTTAAAATTTTAAATTTCTTTCAACGAAAAAGGTTGTTGTTCTGAATATTTAACCAAATACATACTTAAATTTTCAACAAAAGAATTGAATTTTCAACAAAATATTTGAATTTTCAAGCTACATGCATAAATTCGCAATAAAAAATATAATAATTCATATTTCAATCAAAAAAGATGAAATTTTTACCAAAAGAGATGAATTTTAAAACCAAAAGGAAGAATTTTCAACTAAAAAAGATAGATTTGCAAACAAAACTGGAAAACTTAAATTTTCAATACAATAATTAATTTTCAACAAAAAAAAACCTTAGAAAAATATTCAAAATTGCAACTAAAATGATGAATTTTCCAACAACAACAAAAAACGAATTTTCAACAAATAAAGATTTTTCAGTCAAGAAAGAATAAAAGATTTATCCAAATTGCTTAACTTTCAAGACAAAAAAAGAAATTTGTTAAAAAAGGTTGAATTTTCTCAGATTAAAATTTGAAATTTTTTTTATATGAACGAAAAAAGATTATTTTTCTACCATAAAAGATGAATTTTTTAAATTTATTTTTCAATCTAAAAGGACAAAGCCAAAAAAGGACAAAAAACAGTTGATTTTCAACCTACAAGAATGAATTCTCGAAAACTAAAACTAAAAAAATATATATACATCTATTGAATTGAGTAGAATTGAGTGAATTTAGAAGAATCCATATCAATTTAAAAAAATCAAAACAATTCCAAAGAATGCAAATGAATGCAGAATAATGCAGGATAAATTAATAAGAATTCAGGGTGAATTTCAAATGGATTCAAATTAATTACAAAAAATACTTGAGAATTGCTTCCTACCCTTGAAACCCTACAAAATGTCTCGCTTCCTGCAAAGAAATTCTTTGAAATCTACTAAAATATTTTAAATCCCTTAAAATATTTTCAAATCCCTTGACATTTTATAAAGGTCTTGAAAATTTATTGGGATTTTAAAAACTACCCTAAAATATTTAAAATCCTTTGAAATCTATTAAAATTCCTTGATTCTTTTTAAAGCGCTTGAAAGTATCTTGGAATTTTTAAAAATACCCTTAAGTATTTAAAATCCTTTAAAATTTGTTGAAATCTCTTGAAGCTTTTTAAAGCTATTGAAAATGTTGTGAAATTTTTAAAAATACCCTTAAATGTTTAAAATCCTTTGGAATCACTTTAAATGATTGAAATTGATTAAAAATACGATTGGATATTTCAAATCATTTAAAATATTTTGAAATCCACTGACACTTTTTAAAGCTCTTGAAAATTCCTTGGAATTTTTAAAAATACCCTAAAATATTTTAAATCCTTTGAAATCTTTTTACATACCTTGATACTTTTTAAAGAGTTTAAAAATTCCTTGGAATTTTTTAAAATCCCCTAACATCTATAAAATCCTTTGGAATCACTTCAAATGATTGAAATATATTAAAAATTCAATAATATATTTCAAATACTTAAAAATATTTAGAAATCCCTTGACGTTGTTTAAAGCTCTTTAAAATGGCTTAGCTTTTTAAAAATACCCTAAAATATTTAAAATATTTTGAAATTTTCTGAAATCCCCTGATATTTTTTAAAGCTTTAAAAAATGTATTGGAATTTAAAAAAATACTTTGAAGTATTTAAAATCCTTTTACATTTTTTGAAATCTCTTAATACTTTTTAAAGCTACTGAAAATTTCTTGGAATTTGTAAAAATACCCTAAAATCTTTAAAATCCCTTGGAATCACTTCAAATGATTGAAGTCTATTGAAAATATACTACGATATTTCAAATCATTAAAAATATTTTGAAATCTACTGACACTTTTTAAAGCTCTTGAAATTTCTTTGGAATGTTTAAAAATACCCTAAAATATTTAAAATAATTTGAAATTTTTTGAAATCCCTTGATACTTTTTAAAGCTCTTGAAAATTTCTTGAAATTTTTCAAAATACCGTAAATAGAGCCCTAAAATCTTGAATATTTTTTGAAATCCCTTCAAATTATTGAAATATTAAAAAAAAATGTTGTCATTTTTTTCAAAATCCATGGGTTTTCCCTGACCAAACAAAATTCCCTGACTTTTCCCTGATTTCCATGTTTTCCTTTATCTGCAGCCACCTTGTGAATAGGGGTCTTAAGATATTTTTACATAAATTCGATCATTATAAAATTAACATTTTAGAATATTCAATCTTTTTGGAAACGGAAAAGATTAATATAGAAACTACCTATTAATAAATAATTTTTAAACTGATAATTATTATGAATTATAATATATTGTAAATTATTATTAAGAGTTTGTAAATTTTTTGTAAATGTTTTTTGACTGGGATTGAAAAAGGCCGAAAGAAAGAAGAAGGAAAGGGATTTGGAAGTTTTCTTTTTCTTTGCTCTGTTATTATTTTGCTTTTTTCAATTTGCACGGAGATATTTCAGATTGTATTATCCAAATTTTATCCTTAGATTCTTGTTTTTTTTACGATTTTTTTTACATTTCTACGAATTTTATAGTTACATTTTTAATATTGGATGTTAAAGAAGAATTTGAATTTTGATTTATTCTGAATTAAATTTCTTTAAATATTATGTGATTGATGCCATTTTAAATCAGACCCTATTTTGTTAACAAAAGCAGTTATCACCAAATTAATCCCATTTTTATTTAAAATTACGTATCCGTTCAAATAATGTCAAGAAAATTCAAATATTTTGAAAATGAATAAAATGTCCGTAATTTATTTAGGAAAATAAAAAGCATATTTTTCAAATACGTTTCATGTTTTTTTAATTTGTTTTTTAAATTGATTTTAGTTCTGGCAAACAACTACTCTTTCTGTTAGAAAAACTTATTTATTCTTTCCTACAAGTGTAAAGTTTCTCTTAAAAATTACAAAATGACAGAAAAAAGGTGGGATTTTTAAAAGAATCAACTTTTAATTTGTCTATGAAATCATCATTTCGGTAATTTATAAAATATTCGAAGTTTCTTGCTGGATCTTGAAAATTTCTTGAATAAAAATGTCATAGGGAGTTCAAAATATGCTCATTAACTTCTTTTTATTTGTTTATATAACAACAAATTGCTAAAATAATCCATTTTGACGACCATCACTTTTTTTAAATCATACCCAATATGAAATTGAATCTGTCGAATGTAATTTTAATAAAATAAGAATAAGTACCTTGCATCTTGGATTTTCACAGTCCTTGCAATCATTCCTCTCCAAAATTTCATTTTCATCTGGTAAAGCTATGTTTGCAGTTTCGCAATAAAGCGCGCGACGTGCATTATCATAAACTTCCCTGCAGGTTCTGCGAATGTCGAACACATATTTCTTTCCCAGGGTTGAATCCTCATTGAATATTGAAATGATGGTTCCCTGAAAAAAAGGTGAAATTTTATTTAAAAAAAAAAAAAAATTTGAAGAAAAAATAAAAAAAAAAACTGAATGCTTGTAACAGATTTACAATTCAATTGAAAAAACTCCATGTGTGAAAGTATCACAATAAGTTCATTATTTAGAAAAATTATTATTAATTTTGGTTGAAAATTTTAAATGTCAAGAATTTTAATTTAATCAGTGCCATTAAAAATTCAAAATGTGAACAATTTTAGCAAGGTAATTTACCCTAAAATCAAAATTAAAAAAATATATTTTAAATATTTAAATATTTAAATTTAAATGGGATTTTGAATTTGATTTTAATCTAATTTAAGATTCTTAAATTTTAAATATATTTTAATTACTTTTTTACTTTTTTATTATAGAAAATTTTTACATGGCTTTTAACATATTTCAAGGTTATAAAAAAAATACTGCGAATGAATCATTTTTCGTTTAAACCTTTGATATATTTAGGCATTCTTTAAATTCATCTAATTTCTCTAATTCTAAAAATAGATTTTGAAAGCAGTTTCGATTCTGTTTCAATTTCAGAAAACTAGCAGACATATCTTTAATTTGGAAAGACTGAAAAATCCCAAAAATAAAATTCCTCAATTGGAAAATTCTCGAACCATACAATTCCTGAATTATAAAATTCCTGAATAATAAAATTCCCGAATTGGAAAATTCCCAACAGAAAATTGCCGAATTATAAAATATTCGAACTGGGAAATTCCCGAATTTGAGCATTAAATTTTTTATAAATATAACTTATTTATTAAAAATAAATAAATAAATAAATATTTTATAAAAAGAAATATTCTTAACGTTTGAAGTTTCTAAAATTATTGTTTGAATTTAAAAGAATTTTAATCCGAAAATATATTTTTTTCAATTATTGTTATTTTAAATTCAAACAATAATTTTAGAAACTTTAAACATAATTGTTTTCTGATAAAAATTTTTGACTTTTTCTTAATAAATAAATAATATTTATAACAAAATTTTAATTGCTTAAATTCGGGAATTTTCTAGTTTGAATATTTTATAATTCGGTAATTTTCTGCAGGGAATTTTATTATTCGGAAATTTTATTAACGTAATATTAATAGATAAAAATCATAAAATTTGTGCCTTCAATAAAATAAAATATAATCTATCGAAGTCTAAGCCATACAATTTTATTATTTATTATACTAAAGAGTATTTTTATGATTAGGTATTTGAAAATCATTTAATAATAGAAAAGCTTGACATCTTACAAATGTCTGGGATTTATTTTAAATCTTTATATACTTAAATTGGTCTATTTTTTGAGCATATTTCTTCAAATTCTGTTTTTGATTCTCAAATATGCTAAAATTCTTAGAAGTATATATAAATATATTGCTCATTTTATAGCTAATAGACTCTTATGGCATTAAAATTTCTTTTTTAAACTTGCATGAAGCCTAGTATTTTTTTTATCAAATTGACTAGAAGAAATAAAATTTTAATGTGTATATAAAAAATATATCAGGGTGGTCGAAAAAATTTTATTTTCTAAATAACCTGATTTTTACCTTACCAATTTTCATTATTCCCTGGCCATTAATATTCAAAGACTGGCATTTTATTCTTTTAACATTTTTAACAGGGAATCTTTTCTAAACGAAATAAAAAAATCTCAGATTAAAATGTCAAAATTTCAAATTTATTTACTTATTGCAACGGAAGAAGATTATTTTTTTACCATAAAAGATGAATTTTCAATCCAAAAGAACAAATTTTCAACAAAACTGTTGAATTTTCGACGAAAAAAAGGCGACCTTCTGACAAAATAGTTAAATTTTCAAAAAAATAGTTGTATTTTGAACCAAATGATTGATTTTCAACCTAACAAGATAAATTCTGAGCAAAAAATATAACAGTTGATATTTAAACCAAAAAGATGAAATTTCTACCAAAAGAGATGAATTTAAAAACCAAAAAGACGAATTTTCAAACAAGAAGATTAATTTTCTACCAAAAATACGAATTTTCAACAAGATACTTAAATTTTCAAACTACCAGTTAAATTTTCAAATAAAACAAAAACTTCAAACAAAAATTGGAAAGTTCAATTTTCAGCAAAATGAAATGAATTTTCAACTAAAATTATTAATTTTCCAACCAAAAGATGAATTTTCAACAAATAAAAGTTTTTCAGTCAAGAAAGAAAACAAGGTTCGTCCAAATTTTAAAAATTTCAAGCCAAAGGACGAAATTAAAAAAAAAATTTCATCCCGAAAATATGAAATTTAAACAAACAAGTTAATTTTCTACCAAGAAGTGGCATTTTTATCCAAAAAAGTGCACATTTCTAACCAAGAAGATTAGTTTTTTACCAAAAACGAATTTTCAACTAAAAAATATCAATTTTCTTAACAAAACAGTTGAATTATTAACCAAAAAGGATGACTTTTTAACAAAATAATAACATTTTTAACTAAAAATGTATTCGTGAGGAAAGAGCAGCTGTGAAAAAAAGAAATAGAAATACAAGGAAAATAAATTATTGAAAAGAATATTATTTCAGTGTGGCCGCAAAACTTAATTTTCAAAATTCCCTAATTTTTCCCTCATCAATTTTTCCTGTTTCCTGACGATTTAACATTTAACCCTCTTAAATTTGTTACATACAATTTTATTAAAAAATTTTTTTTACATGCTTGACGTGGCCCCTAAACATTTTTTCCTGGATAAATATACACAGAATCTCTCTTACAATATAAAGAGAATATTCTCCATGGGGAATAAATTAAAAATATATATGCCGGGTGACATGAAAAAATCTTTAATTTCACAATTTTAAAAAATACACTTTTTTACAGTTTTACCTATCGTTTTATATCAAGTTTATTTTCAGCAATTAAAAATTACATGAAATAGGTGAGCAAGTCGAAAAATGAATTTTTAGAAGCGCAGAATTGCACCGAAATCGACATTAATTAACTAGCTCAGATCTTTTTCAGGTAAATGATAGGTAAAAATTGTTTTAAGGTACTAAGAATCTTTAAACTGTAAAAATGTGTATTTTTTGTGTATTCCGAAATTCAAGATTTTTTTCGGTCACTCGCTATGAATAGTTTAAATTTATTCGTTAATATGAAAAATTTACCGGGCCTTGCACAAGTAGTAGCAAATCCCAACATATTTTCCAAAGTTATACAAAATTCGACGAAACGACAAAAATGTCATAAATTGAACTTAAATAAACAAAAAGCTTCCAGCGTAGGGGTCGAAGAAACCAAATTTTCTTGATTTTTTTTTATTTTTTAACCACTGATATAAGAAAAATAAAAGATTTAATGCAGCAAATTTTATTTTTGATCTGAATTCTACAAATGTGCATATACAGAGCTTTAATTTGAGCCATCCTCGTAGAAAATCAGACTAAAAGAAAAGCTTCCAAAATAGGGGTCTAAATAACCAAATTTCTTCATTTTTCATATTGCTTAACCACTAATATAAAAAAAAGAAAATGTACATAACACATTTGATTATTCATCTGAATTCTGCATATCAAGATCTTCAATTTGAGTAATTCCCGCAGAAAATCGGACTAAAAGAAAAACTGTCATTATAGGGGTCTAAATATCAAAATTTTCCTCATTTTTCTTATTTTACTTTTTTAACCACTGATACAGCAAAAAAATGTTACATAGCAAATTTTACTTTTTATTTCAATTCTAAAAGCCGAGATCTTCAATTTGAGTCATTCCCGCAGAAAATCGGACTAAAAGAAAAACTGTCATTATAGGAGTCTAAATATCCAAATTTTCCTCATTTTTCTTATTTTACTTTTTTAACCACTGATACAAAAAAAAGTTGCACAGCAAATTTTATTTTTTATCTCAATTGTACAAGTCAAGATATTCAATTTGAACCGTCCATGCAGAAAATCAGACTAAAAGAAAAGCTTCCAGAATAGGGTTCTACGTAATCAAATTTCCCAAATTTTTCTTATTATCCTTTTTTTAAACTATTAATACAAAAAAATGTTACATAGCCAATTAAACTTCTTATCTCAATTCTAAAAGCTAAGATCTTCAATTTGAGTCATTCCCTCAGAAAATCGGACTGAAAGAAAAGCTTTCATCATAGGGGTCTAAATAACCAAACGTTCCTCATTTTTCTTATTTTACTGTTTGTAACCACTGATACAAAAAAAATGTTACAGAGTAAATTTTACTTTTTATCTCAATTCTAAAAGCCGAGATCTTCAATTTGAGTCACTCCCGCAGAAAATCGGACTAAAAGAAAAACTGTCGTTAGAGAGGTCTAAATATCCAAATTTTCCTGATTTTTCTTATTTTACTTTTTTAACCACTGATACAAAAAAAAAAGTGACAAAGCAAATTTTACTTTTTGTCTCAATTCTAAAAGCCAAGATCTTCAATTTGAGTCATTCCTGCAGTAAATCGGACTAAAAGAAAAACTGTCATCATAGGGGTCTAAATATCCAAATTTTCCTCATTTTTCTTATTTTACTTTTTTAACCACTGATACAAAAAAAAAGTGACAAAGCAAATTTTACTTTTTATCTCAATTCTATAAGCCATTATCTTCAATTTGAGTCATCCCTGTCGAAAATCGAACTAAAAGAAAAGCTTTCATCACAGGGGTCTAAATAATCAAATTTTCCTAATTTTTCGTATTTTACTTTTTTTAGCCACTGATAGAAAAAAAATGTTAAATAGCAAATTTTATTTTTTATTTGAATTCTACATGTCATGAGCTTTAATTTGAGCCGTTCCCGTAGAAAATCGGAATAAAATAAAAACTAAAATGTCCTCATTTTTCTTATTTTACTTTCTTTTAACTACCGATATAAAAAAAAAAGAAAACTATAACATACCAAATTTTAATTTTTATCTCAATTCTAAACACCAAGAGCTTCAATTTGGATGGCGTTTGAAAAATTCTAAAACACACCCATTCTTTTGGTCACCCAAAAAAGACAGATAGTTTTATGGGTGATTCTGAAGCCAATCCAATTCAGATTATTAAATTTTCCAAATAGGGAAAGAAAACAATCCAAAATATTAAAATGCATTTCTAAATAAATTTCTAAAATTCAAAACATTATTTTTCCAAAAAATTACATAAAAAGAAGACTTCTTACAAGAAAATTGAGTAAAATATGTAAATTCAATTTAAAGAACTCTTAAAAATTTAATTCATAAGCAAACCCTGCAGATTGGAAAGAATCATTAACTATATTTTTTTTATTTTCTAAGTACTTAACAATGATTCAATTGTATTACCTTTAAGTCTCTAATAAATTGTGCAGTAACGGCGCTTCTGACGGTCTCACAGCTGTAAAATGCGTGTTTTTCTGTAATTGCTCTGTACAATCCACTGGCGGATTGACTCGAATCGAGCTTAAAATCCAATGAAGTTTCTTCGCCGTCGAGAGAAAGATAGACTAGGTGAAACATCCGTCTCTGAGAAGTTGCGCTTTGTATAGCCGTGTAGGGTATGCTGAAAATAAGGAAGAAATAATTAAAAGCCAATATTAAAAAAAAAGATCGAATTCAATACATTTGTAATCATTCATGCAGAATTTTGAAGAAAAAATTTACATTTTTAGCTAACAAACATTGCTAATTCTATGTATCAAATTGAAAAACAATTTTCTTTCCCAATTTATAGGTTTTAAATTTCGATTTTTACATTCTCATCCAGAGAAGGTGTAAGATTTGTGTAAAATTTAACCCCCCCGGTTTTTGTCAAATGACCACGTTTTGAGACCTTCTGAATCCAAAAAACAGGTTTTCGCGAATGTGGCTGTCTGTCTGTGCATATGTGTATGTATGTATGTATGCATATAGATTTTTAGTCTGTTAGCACGATAACTTTCGAAAGAATTTACAGATTTGATTGGGCTTTCGTATACTCTTCAAGTGTCTTAAAATGAAGGTCAAGTTCGTTAGTCAGCCATTTTGGAAAAAAATTCGAAAAGTGAGCGTATTTTTAAAATTTTTGAGACCACTTTTTTTCAAGATTCAAAAATTCTATGTACAGACGTCCATAGTACTTAAAAATACGAACAATTTATCCCCATGACTTTTTTTGATGAAACAAAAACTACTGGTGTGATAGTATTTACAAAAATCCAAAAAACCAACGAAAATGAACATTTTAAGCCAAAAAACGCATGATATGAAAAAAAGTCAAGAGGAGAAAAACGTTGCTTTTCGAACACCCTACAATATTATAATAACAATTTTTGGAATTTTTCGAAAAATCAAAAAGTCAAATTTTGATCGCACAAAAAATAATGAAAAATCAAAAATACAATTTTTCGGCCAAACTATACAAGATATGAAAAATATAAAGAAACAAAAATTATGCATATAAAAAAGATATACAAATTTGTTATTGATAGGATGCGTAGTTTTTGTTTTATTTGTAAAAAATAGCATTAAAAATAGACAAATTAAATCTTTGGAAAAACGACGCAAGGTACGTAAAAAGATGAATAGACAAAAATTGTGCATTCAAAAAAGATCT
>JAABKJ010004487.1:0-24298 GCA_011634705.1 Andricus grossulariae
TGGGGATGAAGAAAAATAGTATACGACACACGGCCAGAAATATTGGATGCCCTGGCCTTGGGTCGTAATATACTATTTTGGTTGATGAATCATCGTTTTATTTGGAAACCTTTATTTCCTTTGTTCAAAAATTAAATATTTTGTTGCACATTTTTAGTTGTACTAGATTAATTTTTTTAACTGAAATTTGAAGTACTCCATGTTTGGATTAACATTGATCTTTTTCGGTTGAAAACTCAGCTATTTGTTTGAAAATTCATTTCTTTGATTAATACTTAGTTATTTTCATTGGAAATTAATTCTTTTAACTGAAAATTTAATTATTTCATTTTTTGTCGAAAAATTATCTTTTTTGATAGATATTTAATCTTCTTGGTTGCAAAAAATATTTGTTTGGTTTAAAATGTAACTATTTTGTTGAAAATTCATCTATTTTGTTGAACATTTGTCAATTTTTTGTAGAAAATTAAACTATTAGGTTAAAAATTCATTTTCTTGGTTGAAGATTGACCATTTTCGTAAAAATTAATTTTTTTGCATAAAAATGTAACTATTTTGTAACAAAAAATGTTGTTTAAAAACCAAAGGGTTGCTTAACAGGCAGAGCTGTGGGTTAGCGGTCCTAGATGAAAAAGTTATATATAGTTTATGTATAGTGGACAAAACACTGATATTTTTCATTTGTTTTATACAGAAAAATATATGAAACCAATGAAAAATAGCAATGTCTTGTTCACTATATATAAACTATATACAACTTTTTCACCTGGGGTGTGACCTAATTATTGCTGTGACTAACTATCAGACGCTTTTTCCTGCTCCTCACAAGAAATTGAAAAGGGTAAGCGGTGTGACCTAATTATTTATGTGACTAATCACAGGCGTGTTGTCCTGCTACCCACAAGGCATTGGAAAGGGTTAGGTGTGTTACATATATTATTTTTAGGATTAGTCCCAAAAATAATGGTGCAGGACATTGGAAAGGGCTACCGGTGTGGCTAGGCATCAATTCGTCGACGGGTACCTATGAACTCTTCCCCCACTACTGCGCTTGTCGGCGACAAATTCGCCTCCTGCACCTGCTGGCAGGAAGCGTGATCGGTATATTCGCCGACGCAATGCTTCTTTTTACTGCGCACGTGACGTTGAGCGCGAGCTTATTTAGGAAGAATAAAATAGGTATTTTCTTTTGTGACGTCAAATTGTAGTTGAACGGTAGAGTCGTCAATAAAGTAACAGTTCCCAAGTACAAAAATAAAAAACTAGGATTTTAATGATCATGTACTATAACCTGCATTTTGCCGATTATTTTGAATAATTTGATTATTATTTATACTTTATTATGGACTCAGAATGAGTCCACGAATTGCCTGAAGGGCGCCAGGTAGTTTTCCTACATTAAAACTATCAAAATGCAAAGGACCTTTAATTTCTCCTGAACTTTAATTTCTATTTCATTCTTAAATTATTAAACTAGCTTGTCCGATAGCTCCAGTAGAGTGGGCCGGTAAGGAATAACGTAGAGGGTTAGAATAAAGTTAAATTCACACATTATGCTATTCACTTGAAATATAATTAGATCAAGTTTAGCATTAGCGTCAATAATTACAACACATATTTACAACGAGCGGGCATTCGCCCCACTCAACAAGAGTTATTTTCTGGAAACGCCGACATTTCATATCGCGTGACGAGTACCGCCATTTTGACCACGACAGAACTTTCTTTATATCGAATGGTCCGAGCAAGCACTTGTCATTTTAGTATTTTACCAGTTAATATACCGAGCTACACCGCTCTATCGGGGGTGCAGGACGACCCAGAAAAATACATTCAAATTCTGCTATTAAAATCACGAACGCTAGTCAAAGAAGAATGACCTAATCCGAAGTCAGCAACTAACAAAGTTCAACGGCGTGTGTCAACCGATCCGACACACGGCTTTGAAACGCGACAGGTTAAATTTATTGACAGAGAGAAATAAATGGGAACCCACCTGGCAGGATCCGTCCTCCTCGTAATCGTCCTCTCATCCTTATTGAACAATATAAAAATGATCAATTATTCCAAATGTCTGTTTCCAAATTGATTGCTCGTGCAATTTTTCGAGGTACTCTCTCGGAGCTTAGAATCATGAATGACTTTCAGAGTGGCGTCTCCGTTCTCCCTCTCATAAGAGTCGGAGCGCCACTCGCGTAAAAGCGTAGAATTACTGAGTGAAAGGAACGATGAAAGAAAAGAACAACAGCCAAGTTCGGTTTCCAGAAACGTAGTGGCGCACAGTCAGCATGCGTTATATGCCACGCAAGCCTTCGTCGTCGTCCGCTTGTCGATATTCCAGGGGTGGGGCTAACTTGGGTCAGCACGCAGATTCTCCGCGGTAGCTTGCTCCTGTTTTTCCGAGCGCTCTTGAACGTGCGGGAATCCCATCCACTACGCATGCACCAGGAAAATCTCCTCTTCGTAGTCCCTGGTGACAGCAGACATCCAATGCAGCCCACCTCGTAGGATATGACAGTTGTTGTTATTGTTGTGTGAGGGGAAATAACCAAAAAGGAATACGAAAGAAATTAGAATAAATACGGAGAATTATATACTTGGAACCCCGTGCTCTGACAATTTGTGGTTCCGGTCGGATGATCTAACCTCCCTAGTTTCTGACAGGTGATGAGTTATTCCTATTTTTAACTTATTTAATTCAACTTAAAAGGTAAGGTGAGTTTATGAAAATTACTAGTAAGAATATAAAATTAATCATGACGTTGTAATGTGATATTAGCCGTCGAACTCTCATATTCTATGCTAATATCTCATCTAGAGTTTAAGTTGTTATTGAAGTTAGCAATTTTTAAAATTTAATATGATAAACGAAATTACAACAAAGACTAGAATTCCTTTGAATACTAGCCATAGAACTCTTATATTCTCGGCTAGTATAGTACTATTCACAGACAGCCCGTGGATTTGATCCGTGATTAAAAACTCATATCCCCAGTAAAATTATTTCTGAAGTTGAATTTTATAGTTTTTAGATGTATTTGTGCGGGGTACAAATCATCTCGTCACAATACATTTATTAAATTGAATGAGTCGTTACAGAGTAATAATACTGGAAAGTGAAAGCCGTTGGGGCTTCTTCGCGGCCCCTAACTCATCTTGTATCTGCAACCCTCAATTTTCCTGCATAAACCCCTGATCGCATTTATATTTTCTGCAACCTCTAAAACGCACTCCTGCATACGCCCTTGATCGCATGCATTTTTCTTCACCCCCTAAAACACCCTTCTGCATACGCCCCTCACGATCATCCGGTAACTGTAGTTCCGATCTGTCACGGTGTCACAGAGTAAAATTTGCGTACCTGTCACTTCAAATAGAAATTCGTTATGAGAATTTAAATATGTATTCTTTTATATACATCTGTTTCCATGTAAATAGCCGCCATCTGTCAAAAATTGGATATCGACAACAAAACCACGGAAACCAGGGTCAAGTCGTCACGTCGGATGTTTAGCAGGAGTTATTACCGCACCCTGGATAAGAGACCTATCTCTAACCCATAGTCCTACCATCCCTCGTCTGCATCTAATTACTCACGTGTCACGCCTTTTTGCTCGTCATCGAGACAGAAATTAATTGGATTAATTGGGTTTGAGTTGGATCTGTATTTTACTTTGGATCCATGGGATAAATTTATACTGGACGGAAATTAGAGATCTTTAAAAAAAAGCAAGAATAAGCATCAAGGTTGTCAGAGGTAACCCGCTTTCGTATTTCGGTGGGCTACGTGATGGAGGATGTCGATACTTTCTTAAATCCTACGTATTTACTCCCATCCGGCCATTTTTATTGCTTGACCCTTTTCTAAGAGTGCTTTATTGTTCTTTTTTTGATTATATTGTTGTAAAAGTCGAGTCAGTGTGTAGAACTTTCGCGGTAAGATTTTTTTTGTGGGTATTTCCTCCATTTACCACAATTTCGGGATCTTGGGCCTTCTACCAGGTGTTCGCAAAAGTCTCTGCTCCTAACCTCAGTAATTAGTTTCCGGTACATTTTTTTACTTTAGCTGTTATTTCTCGTGCGTTAACCCGGATTAAATGATGGCATTCAGTGCGTGATTCCTGGTCTTCGACTACGTGGTCTCAATAGAATATGTAGTTCCTAACCTCAATAATTTGTTTCCGATCACGTAGCTGCTAATCCTCGTAAGATATGTCGGGTTAATTCGAGATAATGTCAAGGTCTAAATGTTGCAAATAAAATAACGAAATGTTCTTCCATGTTTTGAATCAAATGACGGCCGTTGTGATTTTTTTTTTAAGTTTTAATAACCTAAAATTTGCCGAGCTAGAATTTATACTTTCTAAACTTCATCCTCTTCTTTAGTAAAGAGCCTGGCTGGCGCCCTAAAATAAAGTAAAAATAAATAAAACAAACCAAATCGATTTAGGTATATATGCATATACTGGCGGAGATTGACTTTGAAAAATATTCCCCCCCCCCTCCAGGATACAGGAGGGGGGGGGTGTTCAAAGTCACTTTTCCCCCTCAAAAATGAAAAATTTTTATCACGGATTCGATGTTTTAAGTTAAAAAAACACCCGGTATACATGTGCATATATACTCTTGGCGAAAACCCCCATTAGTGAATTGGTAAGGGCATTAAACCACCATCGCAACGGATAGAGGGAGGGCGGAGCAGATTGCAGGCCGATGTGACAGCTCGACATGTTATACTGTGTATATACGGAGATATATTTAATTAGTTTTTAGTAACGATACAGATAAATATAGCGACTGGCACTGCCTCGCTGACCTCCCCAGATTCCTAATAAACCTGTGTGCAAATGTTGGGACCGTTCAAAGAAGTCATTAAGATTTCTATAGCTAACGAACAGAAACACATTCACTTATCTGTATATAAATGATTGAAATATTTAAAAAAAAGGTTTAGCAGCCACCGCAGGGTCCCACTGGGAGCAACTGCCACCTGAAAATGACACCGGCACCCTGTAGAACAACGGCAAATCACACTTATGTCCACGTCTCATCACCGCGAGATGGGTGGTATGATGAAATTATGGCGACAGGCCGGCGAAACCCTCGTGTGTCTTGAGGACACGAAGCGACCGAAGGATGACAGCTTTCTGCATCTATGTCGCAAGTGCCTTGGCATATTTTTGGCACGCGGGAATGGCTTTAGGGTTACGAGTCAGTGATAGTTTCGCACCTCTGATAGCACCGATCATAAGGACAATTACTATAACCGAATATTTTGGGCACAGTCGTTGCTACTCCCTTTTAAAGTCTTGATACCTCTCCTCCTTTTCCTTCTCCTTGGCAGTGATGTTGTAGTTGGCCAGAGCCGAGAATTCGATCACGAATATGGATCGCTTCTCGAAGTCTTGTAGAACAATGTCAGGCCTCGAGTGTGCAACGGAGACTGCTGTCCGAAAATCGCAGTTCCAGAAAATTTGGCACTTCTCGTTTTGAACAATTGACTCTATCTCACATGGAGCGTTCGGCAGGGCAGGATCGCGGCCAACACCGTAAGAGCGACAAAGATGGTAATAAAGCGCTCTTAGGACCAAATTATGTCTGTAGATATACGCTGTTACCGCATGGGTGGCACACCCAGAAAGTATTAGTTCTATGTACACTGCGTGTGCATGACACGATCTGCACCTATCGCTGGGAACTTCTTGACATAAAGATGCGGTCTCGGTATACTAAGGTGGAAAAGACAATGTCCTGGCATGCGAAAATGAAACCTTCTGTACCTGAGTTAAGCCCTGATGATCTAAGAAAATCAAGTTTGCTTCTTCGACAAGGACTGTTTTTCTACATTCCTGTGAAAGTTTCCGTGCATTTTCTTGTCGAGTAGCTCTTCGTGGAATTTTTCAAATTCTGCTTTCTTCACATCGACTTTCAGAAGTGAAGCATCTAAATGAAGTAATGCACTTTACTCACTTCTGATGTTAACATTCAGGCCAAGGGCCTCAGCCGCCTGCTTCGCGGCTTTGTGCAGGAACACTCCCTTGCCAATAATCTCGTGATTCCTGACCATTTTTAGAAGAGAATCTTTTCCATTTGCAACTATGTAAGCTGTACTTAGAATAATTCGGTTATGAAGACATTGAAGGTTCAGAAGTCCGTCTTGACGGCGTGAGATGTATAATCGCGAAACAGATGAATTAATATGCAAGCTTTTATGCATATGCATGATCTTACGTGTGGTGATATCAAGGGCCGTAAGCTCGTGACTCGTCCAGTGAACCACCCCAAGCGAGTAGAGTAGAACCAAGACGACAAGCATGTGAATCGCAGATACCTTGTTCAACCCCGACAGATTTGAAGACCAAATCTGCCGAAGAAGATACTTGTATCTGCTTCGGAGAGACTCTTTAACTGATGTCACGTCCTCAATACGACTTTGAGGCACGCCCAGGTATGAACAATACTCTCCAGTGTTAAGGCAGGATTCTACTTTCGAACGCGCTCAAAAAATGCTATTTTTGTGATTTTTTTTTTAAACATTAAGTAAGATATTGATGTAGGTTTTGTCATGCTCAATAAATATACTCTTAAAATACATTCAAAAAATTGTTTCAGCTCATTTTATGTGCTCTATATACATTTAAATGGCCCTTTCTCGAAACAAAGTTTTTTACCGCTTGTTAAAAAATCTCCGAAACTACCGAATCGATCGGTCTAAAAATTTTACTACATATTCTATACATATACGTCAACCAGTGGTAGTAGATTTATATTAAAATTTTTATTTTAACTATTATTATTTTGCAAAAAATTAGCAACAAAAATTTGACTTTTGATTTTTTTTCTAATTGCCGCCATTTTTTTTTTCTGCATGAAAATGCACAAATCTGCTACCACCGGTTGATGTATATGTATAGAATATCTGATATTAATTTTAGACCAACCGATTCGGTAGTTTCGGAGATTTTTTTAACAAGCGGTAAAAAACGTGGTTTCGAGAAAGTTCCACTTAAATGTATAAATAGGGCATAAAATAAACTGAAAACAAATTTTATAGTATTTTAAGAGTATATTTCTCAAGCATAACAAACCCTACATCAATATCTTTCTAAGTGTTTTTAAAGAAAAATTACAAAAATAGCATTTTTTTCGCGCGTTCGAAAGTAGAATCCTGCCTTAAGACGTCTAATAACACTTATATCCACAAGCTCGTGGTCCTTGGGAACGTCATCCATATAAAATACATGAGTGACCTTATGCTCGCGATGATTAGTATTACCGTAGAGGTGTCTAGGAGAATTGCGTAGTGCGAGAGATAGAGGCAGAAGTGTGATGCAAAAGAGTAGAGGGCTCCTGATATCGCCGTGAAAGACGCCCCTCTGGAAGGTGACTTTGTTCGTTGTCACACGATAATTTCCAGATGAGATAGTGAATCTAATTTTCCGAAGGAGCATCAATCTCTCTATGCAGCTCACTACATGTGGATAAACCTTCAATCTTTCCAACAGTCAGATGATAAGTCTATGAGAGGTTGAATGAAAAGTCTTCCGGTAGTCAATCCAGGGCATTAACAAGATGCGCTAATGGGCTGCTGCGTCTTTGCAGACGCACCTGTCAATTAACATGTTCTCTCCGCAGCCTGCTACACCTTTTTTCGGCCACGTCATCGTACAGCTTTCTCCACACAAGCTCAATTCTTCGAACAATCCTGTCGTTAAGGACAGCTGTAGAGATATGTATGTAGAAGTAAATTTCTTCCACCAGAAGTACTTGATACCATCTGGTCCTGCAGCGGAAAAGTTCTTCGTGTCTCTAAGTGCTTTTTTCACCTTTTCGGCAGTAATTGATGGACATTCCTCCTCAGATGTTATGAGGTCGTCGCAAAACTCTTTGAAGCGGATGATATTATCAGTATCTGCTTTCAACTCAAGTATTTTCGGGATCTTGTATACTTCTCTCCAAAAACTATCTACCTCGTTGGGCTTGGGTGGATTTTTGACAGAAACAGGCTTAGGAGAAACCTGGATATTAATGGTCCTTTTTGTCCTGAAATCACGATCATCTCTCAGGAGATGTCTGATCTCCGCGGTTGGTCGTAATGCCGCTTCCACTTCGTATGCGGCTTATTCATACAGCGGTTGGGTAAGCGCTCCGCGTACATATCCCTTTATCGAGAGGTAGACGACTTTATTTCGCAATGATTAATGCGAAGCGTGCTGAAGCTCTAGGTGTTTCTGGCACCACGGAGTGTGCAAACGCGCCATAAAGCCTCCGTGAACAGGAATAATGCTGGAATCGTAGCAGTCTGGCAAGTCATCCTTGATATGATTATTCCACTTAATGTGATCTGTTCGCCGTTTCGTCGTCGTGTTTCTTTCCAAATTATTTTCAGCACCCTGAACTCTAGGGTGATCGGCACTATTTGCCGACCCATTGTCGTGTGCTCAGTGCCCTGCGCGTTCGATCGTTTTGAACCGCATCTACAACTTTTTGATGGTTTGGTGGTGTCATTGTTGTCACCACGAGTAACTAGGAAAAGGGTCTGTCCATACGTCTCCGTTTAAGACACCACACTCAGATGCCATTCAGCTTTTGGAAAGTTGATGACGCCTCCGCTTGGGGGTTAATTCCTTCAGGACCATCCCTAGACCCTCCAGGGATGGTCCATATGTAAGCATATTCAGCAGAAACCCTTGGTACAGGAACTTTGTACCAACCTTTATCCGCAACAATTTTACAACAACAATTTTATTGCCTTTACCAAAGTTCAAACAACTGTTTCACTACATAAATACAAATCTTTCTATAGTGCTCCCTAAATAGTACATTGTGTATCGAAGACGTAAAGAAGGCTATTTTGACGAATGTGGCGGCAGTCACACAAGGCAAAATAGCCGTACGCCCTTGATACACACGATACTTTTTGTACTACCCTCCTTGAAAACAAGCTTATGAAGTAGATAGAGGATGTTTCCCAGTGAGCACAAACGTTAATTAACATCATTTGAACGGCTCAAAAATGTCCCAATTCAGTCCAAATAACGTTCCTCATACATACAATGTTCCAAAGACTCCCGGAAGTGATGTACGTCTGACTTAAAGCCCGATGACAGACAGTTGAGGCGGGCGTCCCTCAAGAGAACTGTCGGTGTGGGCACGCGGCAATGCACGTCGGATGACGTGGTCCGAACGCACGCGTCTCGGGCGGTCATTTTGAAGTGTAGCGGGTCTCTCTGGCAACCGGTCGGCCATTTCTGTCATGACTCAAACTAAACCAAAATAATTTCTTCTTTTGATAAATTAAGTTTTAATGTAGAAACTTTGAATTAAGAAATAGTAATTATGTTATGATTGTAAAAGAAACATAGTTGTCACCGTCACTCTCATATAAAAAAATTCTCTCTCGCTCGGGTGATCCCACCCCTCGTCTTATGCTAAATGAGATGTGAGTTAGTCCACCTGTCAGTCGCGATAGGACGGGAACCAGCGGGGCTCGGATAGGGAAACCTATATGGCGCCTGGACAAAAGAAATAACGAGCTTCGAGGGTTGTTCGTGAGTCAAAAGGGTGAAACTCACGAACATGTTTTACTCTGGTATCTTGTGTCGCAGCTGGCAGGTAAGTGGCAACCATTTCGTATAACCTGGTTTTCTATCCTGGGCCATCCCCGGCCAGGTCATGATTAACAGTTTAATACATAGCAAAGTTGAAAACCCCGATTATAAAATGGCGCCCAAGTAGGGGCCGTCCCATGGTGACACGAACGGCGTGAGAGAGAAAAGAGGACCGGAAAGTGAAGGTAAGCAGGCAGAAACGACCGACTAGGAATAGAATATTTCTGTCTGCTGATTATGACTAGTAGTAATTTTCTGTTTTCTTATATTTTCTTGACTCTCGCTTATATAAATCATTACCACCCACTCACCCCCTCTTAACTTGGTGTTTTAATTTTTCTTTCTGCGCAAATAAATTAGGTAATGGATATTTGCGCAGAATACATTTTATCCAGACTGCCTCTGTCAAAAACTTGAACAGAAATTTAAATGGGTAAATTATTTTCAAAATAATTAATTAATTAAGAAAAATTTTCTCAAGGTAATTCTTCGAGAAATTAAAGAATTTACAAATAATTCCGAGACATTCCGGAAACCCTAAGAATTTACGGGTAATATGAAAAGCTTTCGGAAATTAAGGGGAAGTTACCGGAAATTAAAAAAAAATTGGTGGTCATTTCGGGAATTTGTCGGAAAGAGATCAAATAAAACCTCGGAAAGAGAAAGAAATTTTCGTGTACGGCACTTTTTCTTTCTCTTCACTCTTCGAAAAAAAAATTTTTTTGCAGGAATATTTTTATAATATTTTGAAAAGAAGTTTCACGAATTTGGCTACCGATTTAGGTAAACGACCTATCCGGGAAAGCCCTCAGGGAAATTCTAAGGGAATTGCACCTAAACACATGCGGGTAGACGAGGTATTACGCGAGTAAATGGGACGGTACTTCGCTCGTGAAGGGGGTAACCAGGCGATACCTTGGTACTCAGAGGACGAGGACTCCCTGGGACACGCACTACAGCAACAAGGGACCGAATAATTAGTATTGGGCCCATCTGTGGTTTCAAGAATGCGTATTGAGTTTCACCAACCCTTTAAAATGTTGGAAACGACCCCCCAGGGGCACCGAGAATGGCCAGGGATGGGGGGCAGACCAAGCGTCGAGGGGCATGTTGTCACCAACGCACAATTCACCTTCCAGCAGAGACATGTGGAGGGGGCTGAAAGAGCAATGGCACCACCTACTCAGGCTGAAACACATGTTGGAGGGAACATAGGAAGCACGCTGGAGGAAACCCCTTGCTTCGCGAAAGTAAATACTAGGCCTCGCGGAATAAAAACTAGGGCTAGCGAGATAGATCAGCGCCTAGGGCCACCGAAACACCTTACTTGCCCGGTTTCCGGAGAGAATGCTTTGCCTCAACAGTACCAAGGGGCAGTTAGTAGGTCTCAGGCCTATTGTAGGGCTCAGGGCCTACCGACAAGAGATTGGGAATATCAAGCTTCAGTGCTACTAAGCCGGAGTTTTACAACACGCTAGGAAAATGGGACAATCGGTTTGACAGTATACAAGACGGCTGGTACAGCCGGAGCCGGGAAGTCCCATTAAATAACAAGCCAAAGCATTACGAACATGAATACGCGGCCGGACCACATAACCAGAGGGTTATCGGTACCCAGAGAATTACCCGGAGCCACACGCGCGAGAATTTGCTTCGTATGACCACCGCAAACACAGGCTATGGGAAAGTAAGGGGCCCTGAACGGATCAGAGCACCCATCACTACCCAACGTCAAGTCTTTTCCCTCACGAGAACCCGACCTTAGACAGGGGGGAAGAGGTCGAGCCAGAGCGTTTAGTTCACACTAGGGGTAGATTAGAAAATTACGATAGGTACGGACCACAAGTTTTTCCCGAGCCAAGAGAGAACAAGTATAGGCCGTATGTAACAGGGTATGGGGGACATGAGCCCACACGAGAAGACTGAAGGGCGAATATTAGGCCAATTCGAGGCAATAGAGACCAATACCACCGTTGATACACCGTTGAGAGAAAAGACCGGTGTACGAACGCTAAGCATCGACAAACGCGCTTGGGCCAAGAGCTCCGCGTGAATATGAACCAGAAGCAACCACAAGTCACATGTATGCTCAGGGATAGGGGCGAAGCCCCATGCGACCCCTTAGCAATCCGAAAGACGTTACAAGAATCGTGGAAGGGTGGAAAGTCAGTTTTAACGGACAAAAGGGCTCAAGTGTGAACAACTTCTCATGGAGGGTCGAAAAGGGCAGAGCCGTCTCTTCCCTCACGGACGAGGAGTTGTTATTTTCGATACCCTTCCTCTTAAAAGACATTGCGTGGCACTGGTTTCGTCAGAACAGATTAAGATGGAATACGTGGGTCCAGTGCAAGCGGCTTTTCAAAGCCCGCTTCGGAGACGCTTTCTATCAAGAAAGGTTAAAAGAGCAGATCCTCTCACGTAGGCAAGGCCAAGAGGAACCGGTAGCAGACTACCTGACCTGCATGTACGGGCTGTAGCAGCTCGACCAGGCCAATGGATCTCGAGGTCCAAATGAACAGAGTATGCGCGAACCCCAGGTCCGACTTTGGGAGGGCCATCAGACGATACGAATTTAGACTACGTCGGTCTGGCGGTCCTGGCAGCGGAATATGTGCGCGTAATATCCACGATAGGTGAGGATGTAGCTCCCCCGTCCCAAGAAAACTTTCTTATTTCAGAATAAGCGTACAAAGGGAAGGGCCCCCCCCCCCATAATAAGAGTAGTTCCGTGGCCGCTATCACCACGACATTAGCTGATGGTGAATTCACACAGAACTCGTCAGAGTTAGTCCACCTAATGAAAAGGCTGACCACAGAGATTAGCAATGTAGAGCATGGATCGGTCGCGAGCATAGATAGAGACGAGCCCGCGAGTTAGCCTAGGTCCGAGGGATCCAATAGAGGCAGCTGTAGGGGCCTGTAGGTAGAATAACATTTTTTTAATCAAGTAAAATTTGTTGTGACTCTTTTTAAAATTTCTTATAAATTAAAAAATATTTATCTGTCAATAATATGTTTCCTGAATAAATAAAAATACCGTCAAATTGATGTATAGAATCATTAAAATCATAGTTTTCTATTTGTGTGCTTGGGAAATGTTATTCTACTGATAACTGTATTGTTCAAATACAATTTGACGTCACAAAAGAAAATACCTAATTCATTCATCCTAAATAAGCCCGCGTTTAACGTCACATGCGCAGTAAGAAGAGCCATTGCGTCGGCGAATATACCGACCGCGCTTCCCGCCAGCAAGTGCAGGAGGCGAATTATTCGCAGTCCAATTACGGGGGTGCCTCTTCCCATGGAGAATAAACACAAGGAGACAATGTTGGGCAATGTAAAAACTGTTATATTCAAGTGAAAATTTTATATCAGTTCTGTGATGTGTAAGCGTACAAGATTCAAAACTGGTAAGTTATATACTGCGATTTGTTTGTGCAATAAATTTTAAAGTATCTACAAAGATATCATAATATCTTTGGTACCTACCGCGTCTATTGCAGGATCACTTGAATTATACACATTCCAATCACAGATATTTCGCGAGAAAAAAAAATTATTATAATAATATAAATCTGTTTGTATGTAAATAACAACTTATCCATCGATGTAAATCACATTTATATCACAGTGTCAAATAAATTACTTTTACTTTGGTCTCCTTCTATTCTACATGCCTCTTACCTTCCCTCATGAGACATTTAACCTACATAGCACACTTCCCGAAAATACCTGGTATTTTCTTAGGACTTGGTCCTAGTTGCCGAAAGAAGAAATCAGATCTCTCCTAGGTTTAGACCTATACTTAAACCTAGGTTAAAGCATAGGTTCATGTCTGCCACGATCTTTTTGGTTCAAAAAAAAAAGTAAATTAATACGGCAAACTTTTGACAGAGAATTCAGTATTTTTAAGGAAAATAGCTCTAATTAATACAATCAAGTCAGAAATCGAATTTATAATCAAATTTTTAATTTGTATTAAAAAGTGGTAGATAGTTCGCTGGTACTTTTTAATTTTTTTTTGTTGAAATAATTGTGATTTTGAAACAATAGTAAATAATAATTAAAATTTCTGTTAAAATTTTTGTTCCATCCGAAAACGTTAATTAACATCTCGGTTATAAAAAGATGTGACAATTGGCAGGCCGCCGCCGCTTCGCAAATTACATCTCGGTTTCAAGTTGAAGCATTCTATCCTTGGCGATTGATCTCAGTTGCGAGCAAGGGTAGCACCAGCGCTGCATACCAACCAAATACGGAACTAATTCTCTCAATGGGCCTGCGCGGCTGAAGGGGCATTAGTAGCTGAACTTTAAATTAGTACCTGGATAACTTTTGAAAGATTAATCAGATTAGATTGAAATTTTACAGACAGTTTAGGGTACCAAAAAGAAAGATCGACTTCGTTAACCAGCACTTTTTGACCAACGGTTCTGGTTTTAACCATAACAAAGTAATAAAAATTTTCATTTTGCGTTCAAACTATGCAAGATATGAAGAAAATTAATTCACAAAAATTATGCACCGAACAAAAATCTACAAATTTGTTACAAATCGCTTTTTGGATAGGATGCGTAGTTTTTGTTTTTTTCGTAAAAAATAACATTAAAAATAAAAAATTTTATTTGTGGAAAAACCACACAAGTCACGAAAAAATATTACAAAACAAACCTTGTTCGCTATAAAAAGAACAACAAATTTGTTATTGATCATTTTTTGATAGCACTCGTAGTTTTTGTTTTAATGGAAAATGTAACATTAAAAGTGAAAAAATTAAATTTTTGGATACACGGCACAGTATGAGAAGAAAAATATCACACAATACTTATTCCCCCGAAAAAATATCTACAAATTTGTAATTAAACATTTCTTGATAGGACGCGTAGTTGTTGTTTAAATCGTAAAAATTAACATAAAAAATAAAAAAAAATATGGACAAACGCCACAAGATGCAATAAAATGTTCAATAACAAAATTGTTTTTGTTTTTGATAGGATGCGCACTTTTTTTAATTTTAAAAACAAAACAATGAAAATACTTCTGTTTCAATATCAATGCATATTATGAATTGTAATAATATACATTTATTGAAATAATACATTTTTGTGGATAGCTGAGAATAAAAATTAATACAAAATAAAGAAAAATATGTATATGATCATGAAAAATAAAAAATTTTCTTCATTTTGAAATACCTGAATAAGTAGTCTCAGACCGCGGTACAGAAATATATATAAAATACACTTTATATGTAGAAAAGTTCGCATTTTTGAAAAAATCGAATGCGAAGCACAATATATATGATGAGAATGTCTTCGATAAGGCCGAAGTAGCTTTAACAAAAGAGAATTCACGATCACCAAATCAAAGTTGTCGATGCTTTGACCTTTAATTTTAAAAGGTCTGTTACGACGTAACACTTAATTTTATAATTATTTTTAACGAAACAAATGGAATATTTGATCTATTTACCATAGCCTGTCATTTTCAAACTAGTTTATTGTATTTTGTTAAATTTACTTCGCATTTGTACGCCAATCTTATGAATGGCTTTATATTCAGTCCAAATTCACGTCTCAAAATTTATAAATTGCAGAAATACCCTTGGTTCCTTTCGAGTTTCAACCTTGCCAAGTTTTTTTAGATTCTTGTTCGCAATGCAACTCAATCACTGAGAAATTTGTTGCATCCCTAGGACTTCTAAAAAATCGAGTAGATGTTCAACTCAAGGGTGCGCAAAATTTTTGTTCGAAGATCAATCACAGTACCGTCGCTAAAATAAAATCGAGGTACACAGACACTGAAATTAATCTATCGTGCTTGATTTTTAAATAAATTTCAGACGAAATGTCGATCTTTCAATAGGGGCTGAGTTCTTTCATCAACTTTTGTGTTCAGGTCAACTTCGAGTTAAAGGGCAACCAGCGGTATACAGTCGGCTCGCTGAGCCATTCCGCTGCTCCTCCGTCGATGCGGTCGCGAAATCCACCCACCCAGTAGTCTAGTCGCGCGTCTCGTGTGGCTTCCGCGAAATTCGTTTACCGTATGCCGAGTCTTTCCTCCACTGTGATGCTCATTTTGCAGCGATTTGTTATTGTTTTGAAGTTTAGGTTAGAAATTCGCTCGAAACACAACTTAGTATGTGCTAAGCTGTTCAGCAGTAAACACGTGTCAACTTTTATCTTATTTTTCGTAGATTTTTTAGTTTATATATTGTTGAATATATTGAATGAATACTCATTTTATTTTATTATATTAGTGTTATCTTTATTTAAATAAAATGGAAAAACAGAAACTTGATAAACGTAAATACTACAAAAGTTGTGGAAGTGGAAGTGAAGTATCGTTCTAAAGAAAGGGGTTAATTCGCATTTTATTCCACCCAGGGTACCTCATTTTGAAGCCTTGTGGGAAGATGCAGTGAAATCTTTTGAGAGACACTTTACACGAATTGCAGGTACCGCTCGTTTAACGTACGAACAATTGAGCTGCCAGATCGAATAAGAGCACATACATTTTTTCGGCTCAAGTGGGATGAGTCTCGTAGTTTTCAAAATTTGTTCGGAACATTAATTTTTCGAAATTCAATTAATGTAAGAAGTTTACTTGAATTCAGTAAAAAAATATTTTCAGAATTCTTCTTTTTGTCCTGTCAGGGTTTATTTGCGCTCCCGCTGAACAAATTAGTGTGCCCTTGTTCGACCCGGCAGCTTAGTTACACACTTACGTCGTCGAGATTGAGGCAATCTTCAATTCAAGACCACTAGCACCTCTTTCATCCGATCCCGATGATCTTCTTACTTTAAACCCAGGTCATTTCTTGATTAGAATCCCTCTGATGACCTCTCCACAGGTAGACTTGCGTAACTTTCCAGTTAACCGATTATTCTTCTGGGAAAATGCACAACAAATGCGCGATCATTTTTGGGACAGGTGGCACAAAGAATATCTGAATGAACAGATCTCCCGCAGCAAATGGAAGACATCTTCGAAACAAGAAGAAATCAAGATCAGCACTCTTGTGGTTATCAGGGAAGATAACTAGCCACCCATGACCTGGAAACTTGGCCGAACTACGGCAATTCGCCACGGCTAAGACGAAGTGATTCGAACCCTGACGGTTTAAAGCCCATCAGGCGTTTACAAGCGGGCTCTGAAATGTTTATACTCCCTTCCAATTGAACATTAGTAATTCAAATTATTTTTATGTCAGCAAATGTAGAAATGTTTCTATTTTTCAACACTGACATTCTGTCACCACTACACATTTTTTATCAAATTTTTTGATATATGCAACCTTTATTTTAAGTATGTTATGAAATATTTTCGAATTATTTTTTAAAACTAGTTTAACATATCGTTCACACCATTCGAATACCTCCACTTTTGTATTTCTACTCATTTTATCGCACTTTATTTTGAAATTACTTATGCTTTTTAAGATAAGCAATAGAAAAATGTTTCACTTATATTTGAACGCATGGAATTCGAAGGGGCCCGGAATGTTACGATGTAACAATTAATTTTATCATTGTTTTTGACGAAACAAATTGATTATTTGATTATTTGCCATAGTTTATCATTTTCAAACTAGTTTATTGTATTTGGTTAAATTTACTACGCATTTGTACCCCAATCTTAAGAAGGGCTTTATAATCAGTCAAAATTCACGTCTCAAAATTTGTAAATTGCAGAAGTAACCTTGGTTCCTTTTAAACCTCTGAAATTTATAACCAAGCAGATGTTCGTCAACTGCAGAGATTCGAATAGACCTGCAGTTTAACTGATTGTATATTTTCCATTTTTGTCGCTACTTTATGAATCAATCCTAAACTACATCTGTAAGCCTTTTCAAACATCCGTATTTTATATATTTATTGCTCAGAAGTGATGACCTGTGCATTGCTAAGGATTAGATCTCCGTCCTTCCTTAATTGTTTTACGGTATTCAATCCCCCGACAAACCTGAGACTCGGAGACAACACATTGTCTTCAGGTTTTCAGAATTTTATTCAATAGACTTCGACGATCCTTCCAATCTTGTCTTTAACCAATCAGAAAACTACTTCTTCAACCAATCAGAGAACTACTTTGTACTAATTGTCTACACCCATTATGTACGTAGCGAAAACTGGTCCTCTTGTGCCGCGTGAATAAATTTGGGTATAAAGACCGAGCGCATAGGGCGAGGAAAATACATTATGGAGCGCGAATTGCGAGATAAATATATTAACGGGCACGAAGCGTGAAATCCAAAAGACGCGTGGAAAAATTATTTATGTTCTCTTGAGTTTTCTGTTTGCATCTCTCCGATTTGATTTATTATTTTAGAAATTAAATGTTTAAAACATGCACAGTATTGAAATTGAATTAAAACCTAATATATTTGGCCTGCTTAGATGCAATTGAATTGATACAATCACTGAATTACTTTCCTATTGCTATAATTAACTATTACTGTCAGGGAAATAATATCTTAATATCTTTTAATAATTCTTTCAGTGAATGAAATATTTTCTGATTATTGCGTAAATATTTTTGAACAAAGGTATGTGCTGATAATTTCCAATTTTTTAGGTTCAATTAGATTTGGAAGCTGTACATGATATCATCTTTATACTGTGTGGGATACTAATTCAAATTTCCTGCTGTTAATGCCCCTTCAGCCGCGCAGGCCATTGAGGGCATTAGTTCCGCATTTGGTCGGTCTTCAGCGCTGGTTTCACCCTTCCTCGCAACTGAAATCAATCGCCAAGGATATTCATTTTTGTCATAGCCACATGCTCTTCAGGAATTATTCAGAAAATTTAATTATATCTTCACTATTGTTTCAAAATCCCAATTTTTAAAAAACAAAATTTAAAAAATACCAGCGAAATGTCTACCACTTTCTAATACAAATGAAAAATGTTAATATAAAAGCGATTTCTGACTCGATTATATTAATTAGAGCTATTTTCATTAAAAATACTGAATACTCTGTCAAAAATTGGTCGCCTCAATTTACTTTTTTGTAGGTTTTAAAAGGTTCAGGTGTGTTACCTACACGGAAAACAATAATCGATAAAATTCTAAGTGAATATTTTATGGCTCCTGGGTAGAGAGAAAAGACTGATGAGAATTCAGGGCATTTGATTAAATAGTAGAAGAAAAGTGAATTAATTTTTAAAAACAAAGTCACGGAAAAAAGTCTACCAATCCTCATGAAAAATTATTTCAAAACCCAGGCGATCCTTTCTGATAAATACTAAAGATTTCTCTAAAGTTTAAGAGGCTGTCAAATAATTGTTAAGAAAAAGATTTAAGCAAAAAAAGTTGATAAATTATATTGAAATGTCTATAAAATTTTATTTGATGATGAACGAGTTTTTATATGATTTGTGAAAAAGAACTTAGAAAATAAATAATCGAAGAATTGAGAATACAGGCTTATAGAATTCCGTCGACAGTCACTGAAAAACTGTAATTGCGCAGTGAACATTTTCCGTAGCACCGCGCACGTTGCGCGTTTTGCCGGTTACTTGTCTGTTGCGTTGTTTTCCTAGTCTATTGCTTGTGATTTTATTTTCTGGAAGAATATTTGCTAGGTCGGGAATTTTCTTTGCTCGGGAAATGACAAGGGATTTATTTTCTGGTCGAGATTATTTTTGAAGTCTTAGTTTCAATAGAAAACGTTATTAAAACAAATTAAATTAAGCTTCATATCATATTACATAATACGAGATGCAACGAAATCATTTTGAAAGCTTTGATTCCAATTAAAATTGTAGAGCTCAAGCGCTTCAAGTTTTAAATATATTGTCGAATCGGGAGAAACTTTGAAGCCCGTTTCGGAATCCTTTACTCTAAAATATTGAAATTTAGGAAATTAGATCAAAAATAAGTCTACATTTAAATTCCACTTTAATGTCCAAAATTCAAATTTGATCGTTGGATTTTTGGTCTTTTTAATTTCCAAGAAATTCGTAGCTAAAATATTGAATCCTCTTCTTGATTATTATCGTTTTTATTTCAATATAATTGATATCTGTGAATTCAAAATAATAAAAAATGTCATTGATATTATTTCACATTTTTTCAATTTTAAATTTGTGTTTTTTTATTTGTAATTTCTAAACGAAGTCGAGATGTTTCTAGAAAGAATCCATTAATCATAGGAAATATCTAGGGCTAAAAATGGTTTACTTTTGGCAATCACCCATATACTTAGATAATTCTTTTTACTTGTGTAAATAATAACAAATAAATGCATGGCAGCATAAAACAAGTTTACAAGGTTTAAAAATGATTTAAAATACTATTATTATATTTTCTAAATGATTTAAAAAGATGTTATGCCTTTTAAACAAGATGCTTAAGTAAAACGAATTCACATCAACATTCTGAAAAAGTTCATTAGGAATCTAATTCATGTTATAAAAGAGTAATTAAAAAATTGACAATTACACAATTTTCAAATAAAAAAATTAAGACTACAAGGAGCAAGCAAACAAATATTTTTCATCTGACCACCGTGAAACTCAATCACTTTCATCCTGAAAGTTCTTGGACTCGACTTTTCTTTATAGAATAATTTTTTCTTTTGATTTGGAAGTATTTTATATTCAAAATAAAAATAAAGTATTGAGCACTTTTTGAAATAGGTAATATTCAATATTGAGATCAATTTTTTTCTACATATTTTAAATTATTGTTCAGGAATTGTCATTGTAAATAAATAACTCAGTTAAAAAGCATTATAAAATAATTAGATCAATCGAAAACTGTGCGTTTTATGGAGGTTTTTATATAGCAGAAAATTATTTTTTGTCATTGAGGATATTAAAGCATTTTTTTACTTGACTTTTCTTTATTATTTATTACTTTTGAATCTTTTTTGAACGTTTTAAATATTTAAAGATTATAATAGTTATAATAGGGACAGCGCATATTTTCTGTCAAGATCACCGAACTTTCTGCAGTGTTTACAGTATTTTCATTCATATATTTTTCGAATTTACGGATATTTTCTGTTACATTTACTGAACTTTTTTGTAAAACTGACATCTTTCAATTGTACAGTCTAATCTAAACGTCCGCAAAGTTTACAGAAAGTATCTATAAATTGTTAAAATTACTGAAAATTCAGTGAACTCTGCTGAAAATGCAGTAAATTTTACAATAACGCTATACTGTCCCTATTTTGACTAAAAATCCCGTAACTTGAGTAGACTCATTTTTCTCCGTGCTTGATAGCTTTAAAATCGCTTTACATTTCTTTCTAATCCCTTTATACATTGCGACTGTGCGCGCTCGAAACAAAATAAGCGCCATTTTCTTCAAACTTGAGATAAGCTCGTTTTCAGGTTTCATTTCACGTGAAATCTTAAAATATTTTCATAAAAAAACATTAATATACGAAATATTACTGTGCACAAGTATCATTTATGTCATAGCTAATACTTGTGCACAGTAATATTTGCTATATTAATGTTTTTTATGAAAATATTTTAAGATTAAAAAACAATTAAGTGCATTTTGTAACTGTAATCAGAAGTCAAAACACACAAAGTGCACTTTTTTGGTTAGGCGCTTACTTCGTTTCGACCGAGCACAGCCGAGTCTAAGGTTACAATTTTAGTAAGACTACAAAAAACTTCAAATTCTTTGGAGTCTCTAATCCACTCATTACACTAATTTAAATTCATATACAAAAATAGTATATTGCGTATCGAGGGCGTAAACAAGGCTATTTTGACGAGTGTGAATTTGCTGTCAGAGCGAAGCGAGGGCGGCAGTCACACGAGGCAAAATAGATTTACGCCCTTGATACACACCATACTTCTTGTCCCCCTTCTTAAAAACAAGCATGTGAAGCAGCTTAAGGATGTTTGGTGTACTTCACAATTTTAGATTATAGGTGAAAGGAAGGAATAGCGTACTTTTCAGAAGGGAGACTGTCGGGTCTAGCAATACAATTTTTTCAAAGATAAAGATCAATTCCTTCATATTATCACTTGCGGGGTGCAGTGTATATGTAGCGGGCGTAAAGTTGTATGTAGCAGGCCTAAAGTTTTATGTAGCGGGCGTAAAGTTTCATGCTGCCCCGGCGGCGCAGTGCGAATGTGCGAACGTCACTGGGCTGGAACCGGCCACATTACGCCTGCTTCACGTGCGTGCAATAGCGCGTTTTCAGGGGGGGTCGGACAAAAAAATCAATTCGTTACACTGTCCCAATAAAAAAAAATCTGCGCGCCACGCGGGCACATTCTCATCGCGCGCTTCGCGAGCGGCTCGCTTCGTTCGCAAGTTAGAGCGCGCCTAAGGCGTGCGACTGTTGGTTCTCGCGCTTCGCGCTTGATAATATATTTATCTCGCGCTTCACGCTCGATGATCTATTTACCTCGCGATACGCGCTCGTTCATTGTATTTCCCCCACATTTGCGCCCAGACCTTTTAAAATTAAAGGTCAAGTCATCGACAACCTTAATTTGGCGATTGTGAATTCTCTTTTGTTAAAGCTCCTTTGGCTTTATCGAACACATTCTCATCACGTGTCTCGTGCTTCGCACTAGATTTTGTCAAAAATCTGAACTTTTCTACATTATGTTCAACACTATTATATCAAATGTATATTATATTTCTTTCTGTATCTCAAGCTGGTACTGATTATTCAGATTTTGAAAAATAATGTACAAATGTTATTTTTCATGATTACTTCAATATTTGCTCCTTATTTTTCACTAATTTTTATTCTCTGCTACCCTGAAAAATCTATCATTTCAATAATTTTATATTATCACAATTCATAATATGCATTGGTATTCAAACATACGTATTTTCATTGTCTTGTTTTTATAATTATAAAAATTGTGCATCCTATACAAAAAATGTTGTTATTGCAAATTTGTGAATATAATTTAGGTGACAAATTTTGTTAAATGAAAAGTTATTGCAGCTTGTGTCGTTTTTCCAAAAAGATAATTTTTGTACTTTTTTATGTATTTTTATAGCAAGCGCTTATAACAAACTTGTAGATCTTTTTCGATTGAACAACTTTTGTCATTTCATTTTTTTTCGTCTCTTGTGTCATTTTTTTTTAATTTAATTTTTTTTCATGCTCATTTTTTACAATGCAAAAATATACTCGCCCTTTCTAAATGTTATAAATAACAAACTTGTACATTCTCTTTGAGTGAACAAGTTTGCCTATTATTTTTTTTTCTTTCCTTGTGTCGTCTTCCAAAACATTAAATTTTTTTAGTGAGCATATCTGCTAACATGTACTCTGTAGGACAGTAAGTTTTGGTATTCTGGTTATCCTTCATCCTTTAGATCCCTTACCGTAACCAGACGCCTTCTTGAGTGACCTCTGCGAGAGCTATGTATACCGCTTCACTTTATGACAGCGCAACGCAATCTATTTTCTTACAGGCCCAGCTGACAGCACCTCCGTAAAATTTAAATAGATATCTACTATTTGAGTTTCTATCAACTTTATTCTGTGCCCAATATGCATCTACAAATCCTACTAACCCTGCTGCATGTTCGTCTTGTACATTTCTTAGCTTCAACTTTCAATCTTTAGTTCTTTTCAGGTATTTTCCCACTTGTTCCGCCTCGTTCCAGTCCGTCTTGGTGGCTCCTACGTTATGTTGACTTAATAGACACAATTGGCACGAAGTTTGGACGCGTGCTTACAGCAATGTGGAGCAGTTTTCCGACGAGCTGTCTATACATTTGGTTATTCTCCACTGGCTCTTCGTTTTCTCGTAGCTTTAGATACCCTGGATCCAGTGGGATCTTTGATGATTTCGCATCCTGTAGTCCCACGGATATCAAAATTTTATCCATATACTGTGGCCGGCTAATTTGAAAATTCCCTCCTTGTCTTGTCCAATTTATATTCCTAAATATTGGCTTAATTTCCTCAAATTTGTAAGTTGAAATCTGCTTCTTCAAACTTCAGCTACTTTAAATATTTCTTCTTCATTTTTACTTGCAATTACAAGGTCATCCACGTATGTGATGAGATAGATTACTTTTCCCTCAATCTTCTTCATGTATAAGTAAGGATCTGCTTTACCTTGAAGGAAAACTTGTTCTTATAAAATCCTGTCAAGTTTTACATTCCATGCCTTAGCTGATTGTTTTAGGCCGTATAAGCTTTTGTATAAATTCTTGAAAATAAACCGAAAATCTTACGATAAAATTGATACAAAAATAAAAAACAGGAAAGAAAAATGAGAAGGCAACCAACCAAAACCCTTTCCTTCTCTTTTTTATTTCTTTCGTCTTTTTTTATTTTTATTACTTTGAAATTACAATAAAAAAGCATGGATAATATTCACCAACGTTTCGGTGCGCACACAGCACCCTTATCAAGGTAAGAAATGTCAGAACAAGCGGGAACACCAACGAAAATACGATGCTACCTCCTGGATACCTGAGAACCAATTGTGTGTCTAAAGACAAATCCTGTATGCCTGAGAACCAAGTATGGGTCTAAAGGTAAATCCGTTATCAACAAACAAGAATGAACAAGTCAAGACAAGAAATAAGAGAAAGTCGAGACTCATGAAAATATATTGCTAAATGTAATTAATCATACAAGAATAACTTTTGTGCAATTTATCCAAATCTGTTTTTAAATTAATAGACAACTTATTTTGTTTTTTAATATAAAGCATTTCCATGAATTCTCG
>JAABKJ010004488.1:6402-24297 GCA_011634705.1 Andricus grossulariae
ACGAAAAAACACGCATTTTCAACACAATGGTTGAATTTTCAAACAAAGAGATGCATTTTTAACCGAAAAAGATTAAATTTGTACCGAAAAATTTGAATTTTTAGGGAAGGCTGAAACATACCGAGAAATAAAATTCCCGTTACTGAAAAATTCATGAATAAGAAAATATTAAAAATATAATAACCCAAAAATTATATGTGTCCGACAATTTTAATTTGGGAATTTTATCATTCAAAAATTTTCCTGTTGTGGCAATTTTATACAGTGTCGGATATTTTACAATGTCCGAAATGTTTTTTTTTTAGGATTTTTTAGTCGTTCCACTAAATTTAGACTTCGAACGTCAAAATTTTAATTGTTCCATTTAAGAAAATGTTAATTTATAAGTGAATGTGTTAAATTTTGATATCTAAATAACAATTGAACAATTAATACTTTGAAACGACATAAAATTTAACAAAATTAATTCCTATTTTCAAAAATATTTAGTTAAAAAATCTTAATCGTTCAATTTGTTATGTTCCTAACTCAAAATTGCTTAAAATGATGTAATTCTAAAACATTACAAATTCATTGATTGATTCTATAATTTAGAGAATTGAAAATGGTAGCATGGATTTATGTTTTTTAACCAGAAACTTTTAAACTGTTCAAGTTTTAGAAATTAAAATTTTTTATTTTAACGGCATTTAATTTTAAATTGTTCACTTGAAAATTGTTAAAGGCTTTCATTGTGTACGTATAAATTATTGAGCGTTGGAATAAAAAATAGTCAAACTTCAATTATAAAGTTTAAAATTCCAGAGTTTCATTTACAGTGCTTTAATTTGCAGTTCAATTTTTGTTGGTTGAAGCAACTAAATTTTTTGGTTTTAACCAAATCTTTTGGTAAACGGAGTATTTGGCTCTTTCAACAAAATAATTTTGTTGGGTTAATCAAATATTTTGTTTGATTCAATCAAATTTTCCCGTTTATCCAAGAAAACAGTCTTTTGGTTCAAAAATTTTTTATTTCTGAGTGTTCAAATGAAAACATGTTCAGCTCTAATAGTTCGAATTTTTTAATTTCAATGACAGTGAAAAATTGTTGCAAACCGGGAAATGACTGGGAATTTTTTTTCCTCGATTAAAACAGCCACCCTGGAAAATTTCTCTACTATTATACCCTACAAAAAGACCTTCTACCAAAGACGTAATAAAAAGTTATAAATATAATTTTTTCTTTTTCTTTTAGATGCTTCAGGCACTCCTATGAGTTAAACTTTTGTTAATCGGACTACCCTTTTTGATATCTCACAAGCTCTTCTGTACGTTTCGCATTTAAAACCATCTTCGGGCAGCATATCTAATGAGGGTAAAACCGAGTACAAGCGTGCCTTCATAATTCGCTAAGTTATTCCATTTGCGTGCATTGTAGCTTCGTTAAACACGTACATCGTACACCGTACACGAAGATGTTATGTACGATATACACGTTTCTATTGAAATGTTGAAAATTCACAAACTCTTCCCTCACTAAATTTCAAAATCCCAAATGGTTAGCTATGCTCACACAAATAATAAAACTAAGTTCATGGCAACACGCATAGGGGCCGTGCATAAATTACCTAAAGTGTTATTCTGAAATTTTCAACCACATACCCTCCTTTAGTTAGGTTTTGTCAGTTTTGACTCACCCTTCCCCCCTATCATACATAATTTTTGCCGACTACATTTTTTTGGTAAATATATTTAGGGATATTTCCGGAAATTTTGGCCCACTCCCTCCCCCGATGTAAACAAATTTTTAACAAACATGTAATAGTTGATATTGTAAACAAGAGAAGACTTTCATTTTAAATTAAAAACAGTTTAATTGGACAAAAAATACGAATTTTCAACAAAGTATTTGAATTTTCTAACAAAAAAATAAGTCTTCAATTTAAAATAAAAAAGATTTTTGAACAAAATTAATAGTCGCAGCTTTAACTAAGTATAGTTAAAGTTTCAAAAAGAAAAAAATGCATTTTTAACGAAAAATGTAATAGATGATATTTCAACCAAGAAGATTAATTTTTTACTAAAAAAACGAAATCTCAACAAAATATATAAATTTTCAATCAAATAGTTAAATCTTCAACCAAGAAGCTTAATTTTCTAGTAAAAACATGAAATCTCAACACAATACATACATTTTTAACCAAACAGTTGAAATTTTAAATTGAAAATGATAATTTTTTAACCAAAACTGGAATAATTAAATTTTCATTAAACAAAAAAAATTAATTTCCAAACAAAAAAAACGTTATTCTACAAAACAGTTGAACTTTCTACCTAAAAAGTTCTGGATAAAAAGTTGAATGTTTTAGAAGACAGTTGACTTGTAAACCCGAAAAGATAAATTTTCAACAAGAACAGAATTCAATCAAGCAGAGAAATTTTGAACCAAATAGTTGAAAATTCAGTTGAAAAAATAGTGTTTAACAACAACAAAAAATGAATTTTCAAAATAGTAGTTCCATTTTCAACCAAGGAGATGTTTTTTCAACTATAATTATGAATCTTTCAAAAGAAGTTGAATTTTCAACCTAAAAAGATTAATTTTTAACAAAAAATGTAATAGTTGATATTTTAAGTAACAGATATTTTAATTTTAAATCAAAAATAGTTGAATTTAACCATAAAAATATAAATAATTTATTATATAAAAAGGTAAATATAAAAAAAAATTTCATGAATACACAAAAATTTGTTACCAAGTAGATAATTTTCTACCAAAAGAGACGAATTTTTAAAAAAATCCATGCATTTTCAACCAAACAGTTAAATTTTTAACCAGTAGTTCAATTTCCAACCGGTTAGTTCATTTTTCTACCAAGAAAGATAAAATTTCAATCAAAAATGGAATTTAGTTCAATTTTCAGTTAAAAAAAATAATTTTCTACCAAAAAACAAAACAATTTTCAACAAAATAGTTGAATTTTCCACTAAAGAAATGAATTTTTAACTAAAATTGTGAAACTTCAACTAAAATATTAATTTTCAACAAACTAGTTCAACTTTTGACCAACTAGTTAAATATTTTTCCAGAGCGTTTAATTTTCGAGCCGAAAGTATGAATTTTATACAAAACTGTTAAATTTTTAACCCGAAAATGTGAATTTTCGACAAAAAAGGTCATTTTTAACCAGACAATTGCATTTTTAACCAAAAAGAATTAAGTTTTTACAAAAGGAGATGAATTTTAAAAACAAATAAGGGAGAAAATTTGAATCAAATTGTTGAAATTTCAAGCCATAAAAATGAATTTTCAACAAAACAGTTGACCTTTTAACCAAAAAGGGTAAATTTTTAACGAAAAAGGGAAGTTACATTTTCAACCAAAGGTATAAATTTTCAACTGAAATTATGAATCTTCGACTAAAAAAATGAATTATTAACAAACTAGTTCTACATTTGACCCAAAGTTAAATTTTCTACTAAATTATTTAATTTTCTATTAAATTGTTAAATTTTTGAGCCAAAAATACAAATTTTCTACAAAAAAGTTGAATTTTAATCCAAAAACATGAATTTTCAACCAAATAATTTAATTTTGAACCAAAAATTTATAGTAGACTTTTAAACCGAAAAGAAAGAAAGAAAAACGAAAAAAATTTGGGAAAAACTTGGAAGCCTGAGATAAATAAATAAGAATTTTAATCAATTATAGACTAAGGAATGATAGTTTAAACAAAGATTGAAGTTCATTTTTAATAATTGAAATAAATCATCTCAGAAAACTGGAAATGCTTAGAAAATAAAGTTAATTTTGCATTACACAGTTTTTCATTTTGTGTCAGACCTAGCAACATTTCAGCAAAGACAAAAAAGAAATAATAAGATTGTGTGTTTGTAAACCAAATACTTATTGTTGTTAACACATTTTACTATTTTAAACTAATTTCATGGAGGTTCCAAGCTTATTTAATTAACAGATTTTATATTTGATTTGTATGTTCGTTCCCTAAGTTTATGAAATCTCAGCAAGATTTTCTTATTTTTATTTATTCTTTTATTTTTTTATTTATTATTATTTCGTTATTTTATGATTATTACATCACATCCAAAAGACTACGTAATTTATTCACGGCACAGTACTTACAACTCAATCCTAAAATCCTAACATCAAAATTGTCCAGTAATGTAATTAACTAATAAAAAGTACCCCCCCTCCCCCTCAACCCGAAAAAAAACAAAAACATAAATAAAATAAATTCACTCAACTCTTAACATAAAATTGACATTGCCAACCCGGGGCAAAAACTTGTAATACTAAATTCGTCTCGAAAGACGTTCTCGCGTCCCTTTCTTAATTGCCTAGTTTTTTTCGCCAGGAATTCGAAAGAGAAAGTAGAAAGCAGGTTTCAGGTAAAAAAGTCCGATGCCAATTTTCGTGCATTATCTTCCTCGGCGATCCTGCGTGTAATTTGTATTTTAGTTCGAAAGCCATATTCGTCTCCAAAAGACCAAAAGAAGAATCGGACCCCTCAGGGGGGGCCTGACAATATCGACAGTAAAAAAAGGTCCACGCTTTTTCCTCACTTTCCCTGACTTTCCTTTTTTGTCGGGGTCTTTTAGGATCTCTTTTGCGTATTTCTTATTATGTTAAGCATTTAGGATTTCGGAAAAATTCTTCGGACTGATAGAGGGTAAAAAACGACTCTTCCTCTGGCGTCGGAAGTGCAGGATGCTCCCAGATGTTTTCTGAAATAACGAGGGTCTCGGGATTTCGTGTGAGATAGAAAAAAAAAACAATAAAAAATATGAAACGTGTGTCGGGTCTTGATTTGTGCTGCAGCTTTGAACCTTGAAATAAGTCTGCTTATCCACTTGAACCAACCCGGTCATCCGTTCTTGGCTTCTGAAGGCATCTGAAATACCAAATGTGTTGAAGGGTGAAATTTATTTAGCTTTCTACACCATTTATGGGACACAAGAAATCGAGAAAATAAAATTGCAGATGTTTCTTAATAAAGAGATAAATGATCCTGAAATTAGTTACAAATTATTTAGTTTAATTGGATTGATTTAGTGATGGGGCGTAACTAGTTTCTTTTAACTAGTTACTTTTGTAAATAAGTAACGAATTTGTAACTACTTACATTCTTTTCAGTAACATTAACTATATTATAATCGGAACTATTTTAGTTACTTTCGATATATAATTCACAAGTCTTTTTTTATGACAATCAATATGGTTTTGCAACTATTTTTTTATCTTAACGATTCATTGAACGACGAAGCTAATTGAAAATGACTAAAATTAACTAAAAGTGACTAATGAAAATCAATAGTGTGCCTAAATGGATAAATTCAAAAAATAAAAACAATGTCTTAAGGGGGCATTCCAATGTGGACGCATAAAAAAAAGCATATTTTCAATCATTTTTTTCTCAGGAACCATTGTATATAATTGAACGAATGTTTTTTTCACTAGAAGGTATGATTCAGGTGAGTGAGAAAAAATTTCATTTGATGGTGAAAAAATTTGATTTATTTATTTATAAAATAAAATTCATGTGTACAAGAAAAAAAAATTTTCTGCTGGCGCAGGTGATTTCTCAAAAATGACCGGGCGCATCGACTTCAAATTTTATTACGATATTTAGCACTATGATGGCTATCGTTCGAACCTCCAAGTTGTAGATATTTTGATTCTACCTTATAATTTAACATGATTTATGGTGCAAAAAAAAGTTTTTTTTCCCATAGTTTCACAATAAATGCCGGCATTTTGTTAATTTTCTGTGAAATGGAAAAGTGGAGGTTCGGACCATAGAAGCGACGACATAGATTAATAAACTTTTTTGATTTTCTGTTTCGAATCATCAGGAGAGCCAAAATCACCTGCGCCAGCAGAAAACTTTTTTTTTGCACACATGCATTTTATTTTATAAATAAATAAATATTTTTAACCATTAAATGAAATTTTTTTCACTCTTCTTGATCAGACCTTTGAGAAAAAAAGCATTCGTTTAATTATATACAATAGTTTCCGAGAAAAAAATGATTGAAGATATGGTTTTTTTATTCGTTCACATTGGAATGCCCCCTTAAATAGGATTCGAGTGAATTAAGAGGGATTTAAGGAAAATAAGAAGAACTCGATTAAATTCTTGAAAATGAAGGTAAAATAAAACAGAAATGAAAGTGAATTGAAAAAGATTTAAAAATCCCAAACATTCTTCCTCTTTCAGTAAAATTAGAGTGAATTTAGAAGAACTCAAGAGAATTTAAGAGAATTTGATAAAATGCCTAAGAATTCAATGTGAGTTAAAAATTTTATAAATGCATTTAATCGAGTAGAATTGAGTGAATTTAGAATAATTCAACTGATTTCAAGCAAATTCAGCAAGGGTTAAAAAAAAATCAAGAAAATTTCAAAAAATAAAAAATATTCAAATGTATTCCGGATCCAAAATATTCCGTAGATGTTAGTGAAATTAAATTATTTTTAATTATTTACACTACTATTTTTTATTTTTAGAAGAAGTTAAAGAAATTAAAAAGAATTTGACAGAATGCTTAAGAATTCAAAGTGAGTTTAAAAGACTTCAGGTTCAATTAAAAAAAAACATTAATCCATTTAATTAAGTAGAATTAAGTGAATTTAGAAGAATTCAATGGTAATTGCGAAATAATTCAGGGAGGGTTAAAAAGATCAAGAGAATTCCAAAAATTTAAATTTTTAAAAAGAATTCAGGATAAATTAATAAGAATTTAAAGTAAATTTTAATTTAATTCAAATGAGTTGAAAAAATCCTAAATATTCCACCGATTTCATTAGAATTTGCAGTTGAGTTAAGAGACTTTCATGAAATGCATAAGAAGTTGAAAGAATATAATTGAACAAAAGTATAAGAATCAAAAAGCCTCCAGCGAATTGAGTAAAATGGGAGTGAAGAGAAGAAAGGCCAAATCGAACATAATTAAAGTGAATAAAAAAATTCAAAAAATGAAAAAAAAAATTAAAATAAAATACAATTTTAGTAAAGTTAGAAGAATCTAAGGGAAGCAAGAAGAATCTGATGAAATTCATAAATATTCAACGTAAATAAAAATAAAAATTAAGTGAATTGAAAACAACTTAAAAATGTAAAAAACGCATTGAATTCATCAAATTTGGAATGAGTTAAGAAAGTTTCAATAGAATTCCAAAAAGTTTAAATGAAATGCTTAAGAATTCAGGGTAAATTAAAAAAATGTTGAAAATAAAAAATTGCGGCCTCTTCCAATTCAGAAAAAGAAAATTGAATAGAAAACTCTTTTTTTAAACTAAATAAAAATGTTTAAAAGAAAAAATGGCCTCTTCCAATTCATACAGAATTAAAAACCAAATTTTTTCCCCTTCCAACTGAATAAAAGCTGAAAATTTCCCACATCCAATTCAGAAAAAAATTGAAAATAAAAACTTCTTTCATTAAACTCAATAAAAATGTTAAAAATAAAAAATTGCCCTCTTCCAATTCGGAAAAAATTTTGCATGAAATATTCTTTCCTCAAACTGAATGAAAATGTTTAAAAGAAAAAATGGCTTCTTCCAACTTTATAAAAATTTAAAAAATACAAATATTTCCTTTTTCCAATTCAGAAAAAATTGAAATGAAAATTTCCACCATTTCAACTCAATAAAAATATTCAAAACAAAAAAAGTGCCTCTTCCAATGCAGAAAATAAATAAAAATAAAAAGTTCCCACCTCCATTTAAAGAAAACCCATAAAAAATGGCCTTTTCCATTTCAGAAAAAGTAACGAAAATTTCGTCCTTTCCAACACTAGAAAACATTTTAAAATACAAAAATTTCCATCTTCCAATTCAGAAAAAATTGAAATCCAAATTTCCTTCGTTCCAACTCAATAAAAATGTTAAAAATAAATAATTATCTTTCTTCCTTTTCATGAAATATTGAAAACCAAAATTTCCTTCTTTCAACTCAATAAAAATCTTTAAATCACCCCTTTTTTTAAACAACTCAGTTTCAAATTGTTTAGTTTTGAATATTTGATTTATTATTGCTTATTTGAAATGAACAGTCACATATTGCTGAATAATTTTTAAAAATTCAAATTGAGTATGTTAAAAATGGTATATTTTAGATTTGAGACTAAAACAATATTTGAAATTAATTAAAAGCGTTTAATTATATTAATTTGAAATTATTTTAAAATTAAAAAGAGTATATAGGTTTCAAATGAACATTTAAAGTTTTCTAACTACTAAGGATTTCGAATTAAAACATTTCAACTTTCATCGTTAAAATCCGTTTATTGTTTAATTTTGAACAGATCCAGAATCGTCTTATAAAATCAGTTGTTGAAGTTTTAGCACAGCAACTAGATTTCAGTTATTAAAAATCATTAATTAATTTATATTTACAGTTGACCAACTCGAAACGTTGTTTATAAAAAAAATGAAGACCTAAAATGGAAAGTGTTTAAAGAAAAATAATTACGCATTTTAAACTGAATGATTTCATAATTGAAAAATTAAACAATTGACCTTAGCATTTATAAAAAGTGATAATCAAACTTATTTGAAATTTTAAGTAGTTGGATAGATTTTCCTTTTGAAAATGTGTAAAATTCCCATTAAAAAAATGAACTGATTGAATTCTTAATAAATGAAGGTGTTAAACTCACGAATATGTAATAAAGTTTCTTAAAATGCAATCGAGATAAGAAAATTATAAGCAGGTACAAATTGGCAGGAATAAAGTTCACACTTCTTAAATCCATAATGGAGTGTCTCCGCAATTATAAAAAAAAATCGAGAATCGTTTCGAGTCATCTTAGATTCACATGAGACTCTTTATAAGATAAAAGTTGGAAAAAAGGAGAGAGTTAACATGAAGCTGGGTTGTAATTGCAGATAGAGTATATAAAAACGTCTGGTGAAATTAAATTTTGTCTCGTACGTGCGTAATTTTCAAACTAAATGGCGGTCGGAACAGCCTTTTACAATCGTGCCGGACAGGTAATCGAGGATGCAGGCCTTTCCAAGTTAGCGGCTCATTCAGCTACCTCACTGAATGCGGCATTATGCGGCATAACGAGCCACCGGTCAACAACTCGAATCCTTTTCGCTCGTAATGGTCACCATTCTCATTTGTATGGTGACCAGGCAATATTATTAGCCGATTTGCGGAAGAAACATTAATGCCTGGCGGGCACGCGTTGACGACCCGCCGGCAAAAGTGAAACAAACTTATGCAACTGAGAGAAGTGCTATTTCTGTTTGATGAGCGGAACGAGTTTCTGATTTAATTTTACGACTGGACAAGTAACAATTTGTTGGTCTTTAAAATTCCGGAGTTGTTTAATATCTCAGAACTCTCATGGAAATGGGAAACTTTGCACCATTTATTTGCCAGATGAGTGATGAAATGGCATAGAGACATTTCCGAGGACATTTCTTGATAGTGACTTATTTGCTTGATCTGGTTTTTACTTTTCGTGGGAATTTTCATATAATTTATGACATTTTGAAGAAAGGAGTTATAAGATAAATGTTTTGTTTAAGAAAGTGCCTCATTGTCCTGAAATTCGGGATGAGCTCGGACAATTTTTCGGAACGTCTATAGAAACATCTTGTTGTTAATTAGAAAAAGTTTATAGTAAACGTAATTTGAATACAAAGTTTCTTAGAATAAAAAACTATTTCTATCAGTTTTTGATAAGCTCTTCAATAATAAAAAATGTGGATCATTTTTAAACTCGGTAATGCAAATATCTTGTTTTAGATGCTCAGTAGATTGTCATACTGATAAAATTATAGCTGAAAGCAAGTCACTGATTTTCAGTATAACTTTTTTAAATTTAAAAACTATTTTTTTCAAATGAAATTTTTTCTTTTCATCGAAAGTAAATTAAAATTCACCAAATGGAACAGTAAAAGTTTTGTAGAACTGCCTTAAAATCGGTTTTATGTTATTCTTTTAGAGTTAGAAAAATTCAAACATTTAAAAGATTTCCAGGAATTAAAAGGATTTCAACCGATTTTACGGGATTTAAAAGTATTATTAAAGATTTTTACCAATTTCGAGGGAATTCATATAGGGCATATAGGCATTTTACAAGAATATAATTAAGCGATTTTAAATTGTTTTAATGATTTCAAGGTACTTTAAGACATCAAAAAAATAATTGTAGTGGATTGCGAAAAATTTCCTGAAATTCCATAAATTTCCAAGAATTTCACAAGAATTAAGAGATTTTGTAGGATTTCGAAGAAATGAAGAGATTTTCAAATAGTTGAAGGTATTTCCAAAGATTTTAAAGAATTTTAAAGATTTTAGGATATTTAAAAAGATTCTAAGGTACGTATTTCAATATATTTAAATAATTTGAAGGAATTTTTAAGCATATAAAACATTTTAGGGTATTTTTAAGAATTCTAAGGAATTTTTAAAAGTTTTACAGAATTTCAAGGGATTTCAAAAGATTTCAAAGGCTTTGAAATATTTTAGCATATTCAAAAAGATCCCAAGACATTTTTAAGAGATTTCAACCATTTAAAAATATTTAAAGGTATTTTTAAAGATCCCAAAGAATTTTTAATAGATTGAAATAATTTGAAATGATTTCAGAAGATTTATTGCAAAGGATTTTAAATCATTTTAGGATATTTTAAAAAATATCAATGAAGTTTCAATAGGTTAAAAAAATTCCATGGCATTTAAAAAAATTGTAAAAGATTTAAAATATGTTAGGATATTTTAACAGATTTCAAGGAATTTTCAAGAGATTTCAAATTTTTTTGAATAATTAAGGGTGTTTTTCAAAATTTCAAAGAATTTTTAAGAGCTTTATAAAATTTTAAAGTTTTTAAAAGGTTTTTAACCATTTTAGTGTATTTGAAAATATTCCAAGGAATCTAAAAAGGTTCCGAAGGATTTTAAATATTTTAGAGCATTTTAAAAGATTCATAGGAATGTCAAAGGATTTCAATGATATTAAAGAATTAACGAAAGTTTTCATGTGGTTTTAAAGAAATTCCTGGAGTTCCGGAAGATATGGAACGATTTTATAGGATTTTTAAACAGATTTTAAGGAATTGCCAAACATTTTAACGATTTAAAAAGATTGACCAAAGTTTTCGTGTGTTTTTAAAGAATTTTGGTAGAGTTTGGAAGATAGTGCAAATATTTATCGGATTTTTTAATGGATTTCAATAATTATTCAAATGTATTCCAAAGAATTTTAAAGATTTTAGGGAAAATTTTCCGTAAAATCCGTTTAAATCTTTTGGAACTTTTTAAAGCTCTTCAAAAAGTTTCAAAGGATTTCGAAATATTTCAAAGTATTTTTAATATTTTAGGATGTTCACAAATATTCCAAGGAGTTTTCGAGAGCTTTTAAAAGTTTCAAAATATTTCGTCAGATTTCAAAGGATCTTAAATATTTTAGGATATTTAAAAAGATTTCAAGGAATTTTAAACAGATTTCAATCATTGTAAGGTATTCCAAAGGATTTAAAATATTTTGTGGAATTTCTAAAACTTCTAGAGAATTTGAAAAACCTTTAAAAAAATTTAAGAAATTTAAACGATTTGAAATAGTTTAGGGTTTTTCAAAAGATACTAAGGATTTTTCAAGAGAATACAAAATTGTCAAGGAATTTGAAAAATTATAATTTTTCATGAGGTTTTAAAGAATTTCCTAGGTTCAAGGATATTTTCAACGGGCTTTTAAAGATTTCTGATGATTTTAATGAAATATCCGAAGAAAGTTTTCAAAATGTGTTTTTACAAACCGAAAAATACATGTTTTAGATTGTGCAAACATTTTAAAAACCATAACATATACTTTTTGGTTGGTAAAAAAAGACATTTTGAAAAGTTTCCAATTTAAGCCTAAATCTTAAAAAAAAGAAGGAATTCACCCTAAAAAAAAATAAAGAAATGCCCGCAATTCCTTACAACCATTTCCACCGATTTATCCCGGTAAATATTGAAACCCGAAATTTTTCTGTCTCGCGTGATCGCCATCCATGAACCTTTTTTCAGTTTTTTATTTTTAAAAGATTTTAACGAATTTTTTAAGATTGCCGATGATTTTAATCATTTTAAGGGATTTTAAAAGTTTTTAGAGTAATTTCATAAATTATCCAGGGTTTCGGAAAGTATTAGTTTTCATGGAATTTCACACAAGTTTTTCAAGGAATGTTATGGAATTTCACGGATTTTGGCACAAAATTGCCAAAGAAACTTTTCAAAATCTGTTTTACAAACCAAAAAATACATGTCTTAGATTGTGCAAACTTTTTAAAAACCTTTTGGCTTGTAAAAAATGCATTTTGAAAAATTTCCAGTTCAAGCCTAAATCTCAAAAGAAAAAAACATTAAAAATAAGGAATTCACCCTAAGAAATCGGAAACACTTCTTGAGAAACATCTCGACCGAATTACCCCCGTAAATATTTAAACCCGCAATTTTTTTTCTCGCGGGACCGCCATCCGTGAACCTTTTTTCAGGTTGCATCCATTAATAATTCATCCCGCGGATATTCAAGCGACGTCTGTTCCGTGCGAGTTTTTGATTTACTACGGAAAAAGAGAGGTAACCCGGACCATTGTATTCAGAGGAGCGTAATTTAATCCTCACTAAAAAGTAAAAAGTACAGGACTCTAAATTTTGCGATCAGCAAAGAGACTGTGTGCCCGGAAGAAAAAGGCAGTAGTAATAGATTTGTATAGTCCCGACGAATCAATTAACGTATCTGCACAATGTGGGGCTAAATCAGTCGACACGGCGATAAAAGTCCGGCAAAGATTTGCGGCCAAAGTATTTCATGGACTCAAGCTCAAGTTATGGAGTGGTAGTGCCATCTAGCGGCATTAACGACATTCACTTTAGTTATGGCTGCTCACCCCACTTAAGTATTGTGGGCGTAGCCCGTGGGCGGAGAGTATACGCTAAGGAAGGTTCCTCCTAACGATACGGCCCTATTTATTTATTTATCCACTTTTTTCATAACGAAAATATTCCTTAATCCTTATTTCTCCTTTCTTTGAAAAAAACCGCGAGTTTCTGCGATTTTTGGGTCGAAAGTTACGAAATTAAGGTTTCCCGGCTAAAGTGAGGATGTATCACTCCGCGGGACTATTTTGAGGTTGTCGTGAAGGTCGGGAGGTGGCAGTAGTTTCGGTGAGTAATGAGCGGCCGGTATGGAGTGGAACTGCCTTGCCGACTGTCGATCGGTGTATCGCTTAATTCTGAGCTATCCTACCGGATTCTACCCACTAAGCACCTCGTTGCTCAGTAGTTCGATGATCGGCCGTAATGCGCTTTATGGTTTGTTTTTATCGACTCTTCCGGACCCACTCATACCTTTTGAATAAAATGTGTGTATGTGTGAGGGGGCGCGCTCCTCTGCCGTAATACTTACAGTGGCGTAGCATACGAATTTTTGGAAACATACTGGATTGAGTAAAACATTTTTTTGGGTTGAAGGATGTAACAAGTTTTCGCGTAAACTAAATCAGTGTTTTTAATTAAATTATTTAATTTTTAAATAATATAATTTAAATTCATTACATTTTATACTGATTTTTTTTTAGCCTTTATATTATTTGATTTTGCATTCTTTCATTTAGAATTGTACACATCTTTGAAAGATTTATTTTACAATTTCATGCAATTTCAATTCTAAATAAAAAATTTTTCTACTTGAATTTTCAGCGTGCTTTAGGTTACATTCTGAGTTTTTTATTTCGGATTATTTTGAGCAAGGATTAATGAAAATTAAGATTTACTTCTAATTTTTTTTTATTATACCAATACATGCGAGCACTATATTCTTTTATTTTTAAATTCAATCTATAGTTTTTTTATTTGAATTTAATTTCCGTTTTTTTAGAATTATATTAATTTTTTATTAGCATTCAATTATTTATGTATTTAAAAAAATATATCTTCAAATTTAACTAAGAAATTCTTACAAATTAAAAAAAAAAGAATTTAACGATCAAATTTAGGGCAATACACTCTCGAATGTCACCATTTAAATGAACACCGAAATTTTGGTAGATTTTTTTTTATTTATTTTTTTATTGAGATTAAAAAAAAAGATAAAAGAAAAACAGAAGGAAGGGGATTTGGAGGTTGCCATCTTTTTCTTTCCTCTTTTTATTTATTTATTTGTTTTCATTGCATTTGAGTTGTCCAAATTTGATCGTTGATTTTTTTCCCCATTTACAAAAATTTCGTTAAAGAGGAACTTAAATTTTGATTTTATCTGAGTCCAATTTCTTAAATTTTTCTTTAGATTGTTATTTCATAACGTTATGGATATAAATTTGCTTTTAATTCGCATATATCGAAATTAAAATGGTTAAGTTTACAACTCCTAAGACTATTTGGAGTTGTTTGGTGTTTTATTTATTTTTTATTTTCATTTTAATTTAATTTTTTTCCTTTTATCTTTTTTTAAGTGATATATCTTTAGATTGTTAATTTATAACGTTTTGCATATAAAATTTTTTTCGTTTCGCATACATTGAAACTATAATTATTGTTAAATTTACAAAAGTGTAAGATCTAAATTGAAAAATCGGTTATTTTTTTGTAGATAGGAAGTTTTTGAATGATAAAAATTGTAATTTGATTTTCCTGAATTTTTAATCAATAATTTTATTAAAAATATATTTAAAGCCTTCAGAATTATAAATAACTATTATTCAGTAAAAACATGCTTGATTAATTTATTCTGTAAAATTTTGACTCATTTGTCCTATGTGTTATTGCGCACCTTTTTTTAAGATGGGATAAATTAGAATAAAGTACAGCAAAATCAGAAAATTTTAATTTATCGTAAACGTTTTGTAATTGTACAATTTTTGGAATTTTAGCCAAAAATGGTCGTTTATATTAGATTTTTTTAATCTTGAAAAAAAAATAGTTAAAAATTGTAGAAAATTTTAAAAAAAATCGTAAAAGCCGTTCGGAATTGTTGAAAATTACAGAAAAAATTTACTAGGAGCTATGATTTCCTTATGGAATTTAATACTTTTACCAAAATTTACAAATATTTATAAAGATTTCAATATTTATACAACAATCGGAAAATTGTGATTACTTGTACAAATTTGTAATTGTTTGAAGTTTAGAAAAAAAATTGTAGTTGATAGTAGATTTTCTTTTTTTTTAATTTTTCAAGACTGTCGAAAATAACAGAAAAAATTTATAATTTTATGCTAGAATTTAATACTTTCACAAAAATTTGCAAACATTCATGAAAAATTTCAATTTTTACATTTGTAATACTCTTACTGGATTATGAACTTCTTTAATTTAATCAATACCTAAATTACAATAAAGTACAACAATCAGAAAATTATAAGTTGTTGTAAAAATGTGTAAATACCGTCATAATTTTATAAGTGTATATATCGTAGAAAATTGCATACAGAAATCCACTAGAAACTACAATTTTTTGCTAAAATTCAAAACTTTTACGAAATTTCACAAATATTTATCAAAAAATGCAATTTTTTTATCTTAAATATTTTAATTGTATTGTGAACTTCTTTAATTTAATGAATTCCTAAATAACAATAAAGCACAACAATCAGAAAATTGTCATTTTTTAAAATTTGTAATTACCGGTACAATTTTATAAGTGTTTGAATGATAAAAAAATGAAGATTAAAGGATGCTTATTGTCATCGTTTTTTAAAAAATCGTAGACAATTACAAAAAAAAAATTCAGTAGAAACTACAATTTTTTGCTAGAACTCAACAGTTTTACAAAATTTCACAAATATCAAAAAATTCAAGTTTTATATTTTAAAGATTCTAATTGGATTATAAACTTGTTAACTTTAATCAATACCTAAATTACAATAATCAGAAACTGGTAATATTTTCTAATAATTTGCAATTGTTTTAATTTTAGCAAAAAATGGTAGTTTATAGTTACTTTTTACTTTCTCTTTTAAAAAATCGTTGAAGATTGTAAAAAATGAGAAAAAAATCAAAGGTCTTCAATTTTGAAATCATTGAATTTGAAAATGGGGTCCGCGGAAGTGAGTTACGCCATTGTCCTCACTCACACATTTTTACAGCTCGAACCTCACTCACATTTTCCCCCTCAGCGAATCCTGGCTCTATCGGTCTATAATCCAATAACGCATGCTCGCAGAATCAAAATAAAACGGCGTGGCGGCTTGGCGGCGGTGAGGCGTAATTTTATTGGCGCCATAAACCGCGTGATTTTGAATGGATCGATGCCCATGCCCATGCCCATGTCCATGCCGTCGGCCTCTCGTCAAACGTAGGTCGGGGATCTTTATCGGCTGTAAGGAAGACATTTACGATCCATAAAGGCGTTCGTTTGTATAGCTATAGCTATAGCTTTAGCCAGGAAGGAGTAGTTCCACCCCCCTCTCACACCCACTACAACCATTACCCCTTCCAGGGGACTTTCAAGGGCGGCCACTGGCACGCGTCCGCCCGCTTCGAGATTTACAGGTTACGCTCCCGGTAACACCTCGTAAACTTGGCTTAACGACTTTAACCGGGCCTAACTGCTTCCTTCCTGCAATCAAACCATGACCTCACTCAACTAGGAGTCTAAAAAATAACACTTAAAAATATCGAAGGGAGGCTCACTTCTGCGAGAGAAACTTTACGAGGCTTCGATCTACAGCTGCTAGTCACTGACCCGGTCATGTCTCTTATCGAGGGGTAAAAAGAGGTCGGCAAGATAGAAATGGTAATTAACGCTTTAGGCATCACAGTCGTTCAGTGGTTCAATTTTAGGTCAAATAGGGGATTTTTTTCGGAAAAAGGGGGATTTCATTTGTCAGTAGAACCAACGAGTTGGACCTCCAAAGGAACCCAGTCTTAATAGAGACTTTTTCCAAAGAACCTATTTTTCAATTTGGCCATTTCGACATTTTACCTAGTTTACAGAAAAACAGGGTGATTGTCAGCTGCTTACCCCAAGTCGCAGTAAACTTTCCGTGGTTACAGGCCTACAACGTGCTGCTTCTACTGGAGTCCGCCGGAGATATCTGTAACTTACCACGGAGAGTTTACCTCAGTTTGGATATCCACTTCGCGTTTACCCTGCTTGACCGATTACCTGCAATATTTCATACGAGGCTTCGATCTACAGCCTGTTAGTCACTAAACCGGTTATGTTCCTTATCGTGGGGTAAAAAGAGGTCGGCAAGATAGAAATGACAATTAACGCTTTAGGCGTCACAGTCGTTCAGTTGTTCAATTTTAGGTCGAATAGGGGATTTTTTTCGGAAAAAGGGTGATTTCAAAAGGAATCCAATATGGTGAATTTGTTACAAAGGAGCCTCGAGTTGGACCTCCAGAGGAACCCAGTTTTAATAGAGACTTTTTCCAAAGAACCTATTTTTCGATTTGCCCACTTCGACATTTTACCTAGTTTACAGAAAATCAGGGTAATTGTCAGCTGAAGTAAACTTTCCGTGGGTACAGGCCTGCAACGTGCTGCCTCTAGTTTGGTACCCACTTCCCGTTTACCCTGCTTGACCGTTTACCTGCAACATTTCGAACCCTCAGTTTTTTCTATGTTAATAAACAACTTTTACGTTGAAGTAGACATGACGTAAAAACCTGACGAACATAATTTAATGAAGGGAATTAAAGTACAAAATATTATCGCAATTAGAATAGAAACATAATGACTTGATAAACATCATGTGCAGGTTATGATAGCGAACTTGTAAACATAAGGGCTCTCTGTGTTCAGTAGTTTTTGGTTGAAATATCAACTACAGTCGAACCTGGATTTGGCGCCGATTTTGGGGCTGACCTTGACGTTAAATCCAGAGACTCGGAACTATTTTGTCTCTCTCCTGTTTTATCTCTCTCCTCTTTCTCTCTCTGTTTTGTCACG